>APFE030957859.1:20245-32284 GCA_000404065.3 Pinus taeda
TTCTGATTCATATACGCTACTTCAGTTAATGAAACTTGCGTGTATACGCAACTGTATATAAGGCAACTAGCATATACCCTGTAAGCTTATAATTTAGTTAATTCTTCATAAGTTGATTTTTAATCTATGTATCAAAACCATATAAACAGTAACCAGGAGAAGTAAAAACAGAACAAACAGTCACACACATGAACACAAGATATAAGGTGGAAACCCAATGTGGGTGAAAACCACCTGCAGCAATCATCTCTATCTTTTTTTTAATAAGAAACCTCTTTTTACAATATTTTGTACTAGTGCAGTCATATACCAGTACGTTGGCTTCTACCTGTAGAAAGCTACAACCTTCTCTCATTCTCCAGCTTCTCTTGGAAGGGAGCTACAACCCCCTAGATCTTGTACTAGCTGATGTACTAGTACATAGGTGCTGACCTATAGAAGGCTACAACCTTATCTTTTCTTCTAGGGATCACGTTTCATAAATTTTCGAACTAGATCCATCAATAACATCAATCAAATGTTGAATATATCTACATAAACCAATCTCCTTTGAACCAACCAAAAACTAAATCAAACAATCACTTCTCTGAATGTTGTAACCAGAATACAGTAACAGTAACCAGAATCCAAGCCAGAACCCAAAACACTGCAACAGCAATCAGAAGTAGCTAAAGGATATTTTATGGGGTGTACGCTACTTCAATGTGATGAACCTGCATGCATACACACTTGTATCAAGGCAAACCTATGTATACACACTTTTGAAATGTCGAACCAGCGTGTATATGCACCTTTGATATAATGAACCCGTGTACAGATCTGTAAATGATGATTTTAACCTTTACAGTTATTCAGACATTAGTTATACCTAGATCATCATATATACAAATTACGACATGCAACAATTATTCAGATTAAAGATCAAGACCACACAAAGATAATTCTCTTCAAGCCTTAAGATCTTGACCCATCAATAGAACTTATCCTTCATCAAGCACTCAGGTTCATCATTGATTCAGATCCAACTGTGCACCATAACCCAATCACCTGTATACTAGATCTTGCTCTTTATTAGATATTCAATTCATGAGTGACTTTGCCTAATGACCTTCTCCTTCTTTTATAGTCTTAGGCCTTGCTCAATACCATGGTCCAAAACCACTTAGAATCAATACATTGGACCAAATACCTAGGGTCAACACTTCAGACAAGATACCTTGGACCAATACCATGGATCAGAATACCATGGTCCAAATACCATGGACCAAAACTAAGTTTTCCAACATGTATGATCCTTTCATTTCATGAAAGTGCGTGTGTATGCTCATACGTGCATTTTGGTCTGCTAACCCATGTGTACATGCGGCTTGGTCAATGGGAACCTATGTATACCTTTCTTTCTTCATTCTGTGAGCCTGATCTGTCATCTGTCATCTGTGAGAGTTGCCATCAAGGACAACACATGTGTCATAGCGCCAAATCTATGTCATAATGCCAACAATTTGTACAAGCTTGGTTGAGTAATCATGGCGAGGACCTCTCAAGTATTGAAACTTTCTTTATAGTTTCCACAATTGCACCAATTCTTTTGAATTTGTTTTTTTTTCTTGTAACTCTTCAAAACCCTTGTTTACCTATTCACCCTTTTTAGGTACGCAATTTTGGGGGTTTTGCATCTACTGGTTAAATGAAATTTAATTGTTTTCCTTTCCCAATTCACGTTGAAGTAATTCAACCTCTCCTATATGAATTCTCCATGTCGGCAAGTTATATTACGATCTCTTGTCATTTCAATGGTGTCTACAAATGTTTTCAATTCTAGGCTACGAGTAGTCATCAAAACAAAAATTGAGGAAATTGATTTGTATATAATAATTTTCTTTATGCTATTTACTTAGGATATTTGGATTCCAAATAGGGTTCTTAGGTGTTTACTACCAATGTATAGACAAATGATTTTGTTTTCTTATTGATCAAATTGATAGAATATAATGTTTATGTGTATTTTCCTTTGTTAAAAATTTGCATTACTCAGTTGAGAATATTTAGTTATGTATGAATTCATATGGGGTGGCAAAAGCACATTGTGTTGTAATGAAATCACAACAGTGGCTTTATAGATCTATTATACTTTGATGTTTATAAATGGTTTAGACCTTTCATTGGATTATACTCGTATATAATCATATGTAATTTGCATATTTCTTATTTCTTGTTCTGTAGAGTTTAAATACCTGTGATCATCGTTACTAAGACAATCGAGTACTCTTTTATGTTAAGGTTATTTTCACCTTCTGTGTTGATTCATTTCAAAAATACTAATTACACTAACTAGATTATAGATTCATGTAGGACTATATGTAATATAATTATGCAGACAATGTTTCACTTCTAAGTTCTAATCCTATGAATTCACTAATAATTTTTGGGTTGTGTAAATTAACATGATGTTGTAGCTACTTGAAATTCGTTTTTCATTGAAAATTATGGAATATACCTTCTCTTGTTATTATTATTTATTGTTCTTGTTTTTTGCTTCTCGCATGTGTTTCTTAAGATTATCTGCATTTCACTTCGCGTTGCATGTGTTACATCTGTGATAACCTTTCTTATTCATGAGCAGGGTTCAATTCTTTTACTAATTCAAAACTAGGATAATTTCTTTAAGAGTTTCATCGTAATAGATACTTGTTAGAATTGTATTTTATGGAACAATCAATTTTTTTTATAGTTACCTCGGCGATAATAATAACTCGTATTTTCTTTCTTTCCTATCCTTATCTACTTATACCTTTCTTTATGTTGACCTAGACTATTGAAATCATGTCATCAACTGAGAATTCGTCACTCATATAATAAACATTAGTTCTACTTTCATGGTTTCTCGATAAAATATGAAAGCTTCATATAACTAATCCATACAAAAAATTGTATTTCCATTGTATACCAGAATCCTATACTGACATACCATTATGGAGCTTTTAATATCATTGCAGTGCAATGTAAAATACTTTCATTATTTATAACTGAACAAATATAACAAGATAAATAATTAAATAGAACCATACTAGATGTTAACTTCTATCATGCGGCAAGAAAACAAATCAAACTTATATCTAAGCTCATGACAAAAAAAACTACTCAAGGTTGGATCATGTTCCTCCCGACCTTGAATTGATACCATTAGTTCCCCTCGAGTTAAGATATTCTTTTCACTAGAATCACAACCCCATTGATTCATGGATAGTGTAATTTATAACTTTTTTCCTTACACCCAACAGAGTTTAGTAGTGTCCCACTTTTTCATCTGCCAACCCATTTTCTTATACCTTATGGTTTTTTTTTTTTTCCTTTTTTTTCAAAAAAAATCTCTTTCATTTTTCCTTAAAGGCTTCCTTTTTGTCTGCAACACTTTATTTCATCCAAAATTAATATATTTTTCCCACTAAGTGATTTAATATGATATTTCTCTCCCATCATATTAAATCCTTTAAATTTCCTCCTATGGTTTTTTAAGAGATATTTAGGGAAAGATTTGTCTTGAATTTATTAATAAACAACTACTCTTTCCACTTGGAAAGTATCTTCTAACTCCAATGCTCCTTCCTTGATAAATTTCCAACATAATTATTTATTAATAATTAACTAATTAATTACATCACACTAGTTTTATTGATCACATCGTTTCAGAAGTCTAAAAATAGTCCATGTCTAAATATAGTATCATCAACATAGAAAATAGAGGGGTATTACATATTCCGCCACTTTTTATTTAGCAATGTCCTCAATGTTAAATGTTCATTTGCCTTCCTTCTGTAGTGTTGTTGGAAAAGCATCCCACATTTTTCTCTCTATCTCTTAGGTGGCCTCCTCTAGTGTAAAGTGCTTCAATGTCACTTTAACTTGAGCAAGGGCTGGATTCTGAAGCAAGATCTCTCTCCAATCTAATATGAAAAATGGAAAATATCTTTTTGTTTCCACATATATGAGGTTCTGATCAATTATATGAGAATTATCGTGGACATACTTTTTTTAACAAAGAACATGAAAAACATTGTGTACTTTTATATGGCTCGAAAATGCTAGCTGATATGGTACCAGTACAACCCTGTCCAAATTTTCAAAAGGCCCACAAAACTGTGGTGCTAATTTGGCATAGGTTCCCATCTTTAAGTTTTTTTCCTCGGTTTAACCCTTATGTATACATGTTCTCCAAATTTAAATTCCTTGTGGGTTCTCTTTTGATCAACATAGCTTTTCTTTCTATCATGTGTAGTTTTTATATTCTGTCTAATTTTTCACACCACTTCTTCCAATTCTTGCAATACATCTAGTCCCAATATTAGCCTATCCTCCACTAGTACAAAATGACTAATTAGTTACTATAAAAACAACTAAAATTTGCATATAAATGACCATTTTTCAATCAGTGACCAATAGTAGCTAATTTATAGTATCTTATAACGCGACCAATGTTTAGTCATTTTTAGCTTAGTCATTAATTGGTTTCCTCAACTTTACCATCTAGTACTATATTTAGTCATGAATTTGGGCATGAATTTTTCATTGTTTTAGTCATTAGTTGTCAAAATTAATGACCAAATATACAACAAAATATATTACTATATGGATCCTTGAGAAATCCAATTAATGACCAAGGAAATATGACTAAATTTTAGTCGTGTTATAAGATATTGTAAATTAGCTACTAAAAGTCGTATATATGCAAAATTTAGAATTCTTTTAATAAAAAAATATCATTTGCAGTAGTCATTATGTTGTTTGATTTATTTTATATTCATTAATAAACGCTAATTTATAGTTTCTATTAATTTATTTAATTACACATAATCATTATAAATGACTAATTTAGTCATATATTCATTTTATTTGTGTTCACATTAATATTTTTAAAATACTAATTAGTTAGTTTTTTAATTGATTTTTGTGTTTCATTATTAATCAACATAATTTAATTAGTATGATTTTGCGACTAAATTTTAAAAAATGCCATACAATGTGCATGTTTATCTAATATGATAACACAAAGTTACATATGTTAATTACAAGACTAAATAATATCAAGTGCAAATAAAAATAATTTCAACCATATAAATATTATTATATAAAATATCAAGTATTACAATATGAGTTTCCAAGTTAATATCAGTTGAACTATAATTTACACATGAAATATTGTTTCATCATTTCAAAACACTATCAGTATGTTGCCAAAGCATTGCAAGTGAATTCACTAAATCTAAAGGCTTGAACATCAATCTCTATGAGCGTGTCTTATGCAAGATATTGGCTCTAAGGTTATCACTAGGCATATTCTCTTCTCTCTCTCATTTTGCATCTGTCGCTCTAGCATTATTATTCTCCTCTTTCTTCAATTTCTACTTCTTACCATCAATATTGAGTTCCTCTCCTGAAAATGAAAGAATATACAATGCATAGTATAGGACATTAAAGATGATGAATACTTGAATATAAAATAAAGTAGACTATAAAAGATTTATACAACATATACCTCAATATTCGATAGTGGCCACTATGCGGCTATATGACTTGTATAAACAAAGAAAATAAAATGTCACCATAGAATATAACACTTAGGAACTTAGTATTCAACCTTCAACAAAACCTTAGGAACAATCATACCAACTAAGTTACATGTTAAAAATACCAAGTAATAGATAACTTGTGAAAACAGATGGAAAAAAAAAGGACCAGTGAAAAAAATATCCTTATTGCTTGTTCTAAAAGAGTATTGATCCTTAAATTTGGATATTCTTTTGTGCACAGTAAAAGTTCGTCTCTATTATGATCTATGTTTTTAGGATCATGAGTTTGGTCCAACATCATACTGGATTGTGGAGACAAAATAATTCAACTTTCCAAGATGAGTACCTCACTTGGTTGAACGAAGGTTCTAGCTATGAGTAGTTTCAAAACCTTAGGGAAGTAGAACACTAAGGCCTAAGAAAATATATCACCACTTGTCCAAATGAAAGAAAAAATTTCTATCCCACAATGGTCTCTTGGAGTACATTTTGTTGGATGGATATCACACTCTGAGAGATGATTGTTTAATACAATGAGAAGTGTACATATATTGTCACAATGCCCCTCACTGTTAGATCCTATAGTTATTTCCTATAATATTAATCTTATTATACTATTTAATTAAAAATTATGACTATCAAATAATTATTAGTTTGAATAATTAATATGAAATTGCATTTTTAGTATTTCTGTATACATGAAAATATTAAGAAAAGAAAAGGTACCTTTTATGACTAGTTAATTTCGAGTGAATCTAAATAAACAAGAAATTATGGTGCCTCAGTGTTTCTCTAGTAGTTATTTTCTTTGTACCAATTGCTCCCATGTCCTCTACTTCTTTTGGTGAATTCCTCTTTCATGATGTCTAATGCGAATGCATTTGACATTTATCCTCAATGTTTTTCTGAGCCAAAGGGAAGCTCCACAAGTAACAACCAAAAAGTAGCTTCAGATATATTATTGGGGGAAAAAATGTAGTAGGTATATGACAAGCCAAGAAACACTTCATGTTAATCATCTTCCCTTTAATATTGATTAATAATTTCTTTACATGATCATGTAATACTAAAGTGTCAAGTAGGGGCATTCAAAGTTAGTCATCCATCAATATCACCTTTGAGAGTGCTTAGTATTATTTAATACTTCATATTATACACATAGTAGATCACTAAATTCAAGGATAGCAATGTAAACAAATCAAAAATCAAATTAAAAGAAATGCTAGGAAGTCAAATGCGACTAATTTTGGGTCAAGAAAATACCAAGCCTTTCACATTAGCAAGGCACTCTGCATTCTTAGGCACTAAAATAGAAAATCCTCCCATTGCATCATTTTCACCCTTTCTTTAATTTCTTTAATTGAGAACATAATTTTCATAAGAAAAAAAATCATTGAAAAAAGTCTCAAAATCCTAACAAATGCTAGAGTGATTGCCATATCAATTAAACAAAAGGGCAATTGTTTGATATGCTTTTAGCTTGTGGAATATATTGGAGAACACGAAGCTTTCTCATCCCTTGCTCCTAATCAAATTCTAATCAGTGGGTTCCAATCAAGTAATACATTTCCCTCCAAGACACTTAAGAGATCACTTTGGAGAAGGACTTCTAGAATCATTGGGATAATAGAAATGGAATTAACTAGGAGGAAAATGAAGCATGTTAGTGGGTGCTCCAAAATATTTGGATGCATCTGAAAATGATTTTATACTCCCTCCACACATTTTAAAATAGAAACCATTCAACTGCATCTCATTTATTTTCCACCTTTCTGTAATATGTAATTCTTTGAGCAAGAATAAGGCATTCATAAATATTGTCATGAAAAAGGAATCTTCATAATCATAATAAGTTTGGCTCTAAAAAATAAACAATTCCATGTAGTGAATAAATATTAAATGGTAAGATTTTAGTTATTAAAATGACAACTTTTATTCTTAATCTCATTACAACAAAAATAAATTCAACCCTAACTAGTTGGGATCTAACAAATAAAGAATTTCATGTAGTAAAGTAAAATTACATGGTAGATCCCAATTATTTGAAATGACAACTTTATTCTTGATCTTATTACAACATAGATAAATTCAAGAGTACATACGTATTTGAGACAAACTTTGAACACATTCTAAGATTTCATAGAAATATAATGATATGATTTACCTATAGGACATGAGAAAGCTATCTACATCTAGCACCCATCACTTGACAATAGTGTTATTGAGACACTGTCTCGTGGCATTAGAATTATGTATATAAATAGTGTTATAGAGATACCTTGCAACACCTACTCAACACTACCTTCAAGCTTCAAATTCATCAATTGATTTACTTTAGTAGAAAATTCTAGTGGGATTTCATTAAATACAACCTGACAAAAGCCATTTATGATAGCAGTCATTGCCTTCTCTGGGTCTATCCCCCTCTAGAAATAGAATAAATGATATTCCCCAATTTTTGAGGTACTTGCTTCATGTTCAACATGGGCTATTGGGTTCTTCGCGTGGAAAAGGTTGCAAATATTAGATGTATAACCGAAATAAGCATGCAATTCAAGCTTTCTCCTAAAGTCTCTTGGGTGAATTATCAAACACCATCTACTTAAAACATGATACATGGTAGTAACAAAAACCTACCCAAGATCCTACTTAAGAATTCAAAATGTTGCAAATAGGAGATGTCTTAAATAATATCAACTATTTAATCGCATAATCACACTAAAATAGACAAATATTTAAAATGTTTAAAAGTGTCGAAAAAATGGATTTGGAATATTATATTTATGTGAGGGTAGATATAGCTATTTAGAATGTAACTTCTATTTGAAAAAAATGGAGTTATTAAAGTTACATCAAGGTAGATATGGCTACATGAAATGTAACTTCTATATAACATTCTAAATATCCCTTTCTATTCATTTAGGAGACTAACACTTTTTATCTTTTGTTAATAACTTAATACTCCACCAAAAATAACATTGAATTGATTCTTCAACAACCAAGGAGAAATTTTAAACCAGTGTGAAAATGCTTACTCTATCCCCTGCCATATTTCTGATATTTTATTTGTGTGTGGATTTAATCTAGTGTAATGTAACTTCTACATATTTGACAATTTAAATGTAAAAAATTACTCAAATTGAAGCTATACAATTAACATATGCACAATAAGATAAAATATGCATGCGTTATAAGTAATATGACATTTCCATGTTATATCAAGAAAAACTTTTTCTCATCTCATTAACTCTTATCTTATAGTTGGTGACGGATATAGCCTTTAAAATTATAAGCCATCATTGTCATATCTTATATTTAATAATGGATATAGCTTTTAAAAGCAACAACCTTGTTTGTTATTTTATGTACAGTCAATTTAAATGGAAGTGCTCATAATTTTATTCAATATTATCTTGTACAACTGGAAATAAAATGATGTGGGATGGTGTTTCTAGTGATTTTCAAACTTGTTTTAATTACCTAAATTATTCCTAATTAAAATAAATGGGGGTGGCATTTCTAGCAATTTTTCAAACTTGTTTTAATTACCTAAATTTAGCCTTATTAAAGTAAATAGTTTCACTGACCATCTTATCTTCAAGTCAGTAAATTTTCTTGAGGGCATCTTCATGACATCCACAGGTCTGAAAATTATGAAATATTAATAGTATCTTGCACTAAATAGACAATGTTGGCATAGACTCTTTTATTGTGTTTTTTTACTCTGCGTCACAAATTCATTAATATTTTATGATTCTTGGTTTCGATTTCCATGATAAGACTGGATTCATCATGCCTGCTAGGATTTTTAGTTGGGAACACATCATATTCCTCACTTCTAATTGTATAAAAAACAAAGAGTATGGACAATGACATGTAGTGACATATGGTTGTCTATTTTACTCAATGATATGCTTGATTTTTTAACCCATTCCAATCCTACCACAATGAAATTAAGAGAGGCAAGGACACAAGAAGGACTATCAATAAATGAAATTAGAGACTTTACAATGTAACTCAAATTGTACCTAAATGTAACGATAAGTATTTGGAGCTGCCTGGTCACTGATGAGCAATTAATCACACTGTGAAAAATTCCTTGCATTATGAGAATTTGGTTGCACCTCCACTAATCCCCTGTAGTAGTTCCTTGACCTTCCTATCGACATAATTTTAGAAACAATCCTACTCCTGCAATTCTTCCCTATATGGATCATCTTTATCCCCCATATTGATAGTTATTTTTCAAGGAAACATAATAGAACTCTCCAATTTCATCATCGCCTTTCAAAACAATGCTTGAGTATTTCTAGGTGATTATCGAACCAATCTCTACTCAAGTCCATGAAATCCTTGATTTGTATCCATCGTACAAACCTCTTTTTGTAATAAAATTATAAATCCCATGTCTGCATTTCTTGTCCCTGACATACCAATTCTTTACAATGGAATACATTATCGTTGCTCCCTCTATTCAATAGAGATCCACTTCTATGGCATGGAGATGATTGGTGTCATAAAATGGTGCAGTGCATCCTTCAATATATGTCACATAACTCCTCTCACCTCATAGAAATCCTCTCATCTACAACAATAAGAGTCCTCTCAAACTGCCTCGTCTCCATCTCATCCATCCTAAAATAAGTGGATATCTCCATTGGCGATAAAGTGTGCTTGGGGATTTAACAAAAGTATCTATCACTAAAAAAAAGTACAATGTAGCATAATAGTTATCAGTAGGAGGAACAACCTTGCCAAGCTATTTCCTAACTAGATCAAGATACTCTTGAATTAACTCTTATAACGAACAAAATATAACCTCAATTTCCTACAGAGCCTACCTATGCATGGTAGCAATGAAAACACTATCAAAAACAACATCTAAAACAACATTGTTCAATCTATTCTTCTAGTCAAGGGCATGCCCATATTTTGAAAAGTATCAAACAAGTGAGGGTACACCTCATCCATGCTCCTCTTCTTCTTCTGCTCTCTCTATTTAGGTTCAGAATAATAGCAAAGGTATTGGAAATTGGTGGATGGGTAAAAGTTAACAAACCATTTGGATTCTTCCATTTTTTATCATTGTCTGTAAGCATTGAGTTTAAATTGCAAAATCCATTCAGGTTCCTTCTTTTTAGCTAAAATTAACCTAATATTTGGAGAGTTGTAAGGTTTAATGGATCTAAGTATATTCTAATTAAAATATAGTAACATGGTTTAAAACTATAGGCATTAGGATCATAATCTAAGGATGAAACAAAAAATATTTTATGTTCATGATTACAAGAAATTTTAATTTCATGTAACAAAGTTTGAGGAATGTCTAGTATTTGCATCCTACCAAAAAATTTGCTTGCATCACTTGAGCCCCTTGAATTTGAGCATGGTAGAGTCTATTACATAAACAATCAACCACTAAAAAAAGGTGAAAACATGTGAAATGCTTACTTTTCCATTGTATTTTGATGAATTGTTGGCCGCAATTCATATATTGATTATTATAATCATTAAACCCTTTGTATAATAAGGACCTGGAAAATTCTTACTTATGCATTGTCTTTTGATGAATTGTTGGCCGCAATCAAGATCTACATTATTATAATCATTAAAACCTCAACTCTATATAGAAGCATTTATGCTTTGATCATATAAACCCTTGAAATTTTTTACCCATAAGAACAAAAATCATCTTTAGTAAAAGGGAAGGACTCTCCAGAGTCTAAATTCATACCATGTACAATTGGCCAAAATCTCCACACCCAATGACCTTGCCCTTCCTCCATCTAATAGTTGATGCTTTCCTAAGGTGTTTCCCATGTAAACTCTATCTAGGGTTGGAATCCCATGAAATTCATAGATCACGTTGATGGTCTTCCTTCTTTCGGAATTTCCATGCAGATATCAACTAGGCAGATAAAAACGAACTGCTACAATGTGATGTTTTTCCCATGCAAACTCTATCTCAAGTTGGAATCACATGAAATCCATAGATCACATTGATAGTATTCCTTCTTCTGGCATTTCCACGCAGTTATCAACAAGGAAGAGAAAAATGCAGTACTACAATGTGATGTTGTAATCTATGAATATTTTATTTAAACATGATGTTGTAATCAGTGAATATTTTATTTGAACCTAGCACTAAACAGAAATGAAAAACAAAAGAATAATTTTTATACATGGAAAAATGAAAGAAAATATAATATAATATATATAAATTTAATTGGCTAAATGAATTATTTTTAATAAAAAATTGAAAGAAGAAGAAGAAGTTAAAAATGATATTGGGATGAGTGTAAACATTTAAATATAGCCTCAATTAATAATAAAAAGTTAAATTAATAAAAATAATAAAATTCAATTTGTTATATTTTGATTTTGTTATTAATGTGTGAATAGCTTTGTTATAATACCATGGACCAATGTCTTATCAATACTACAAGTCCAAAAACCACAACTTATTTCACAA
>APFE030957869.1:0-26922 GCA_000404065.3 Pinus taeda
TAATGATAACAATAATAATATTAAAATATTAAATTAACTGGGATTTGGGTCTTTTAGGTAAAATTAGCCGTTGGAATCTCTGCTCAGACTATTTAACTTGCTAGGCTGGATCTGTTTCTTCAACTTGTCCTGACGATGAACCACACTGGTTGGTTCGAAACACGTCGACAAAGGTCTCTTTCATGTGATTTACGCTGAAGCTCTTTCTATAAATATGACTGATCACAGAAGCCTCAATTCTACAATTGTCTAATATAGTTTGAGTGAATAACGGCCAAGAAGATTTTTTTTAATTAATTATAAATCAAAATTATGAAGAGATAAAATGTATATAACTGTGTAAATAACGGCTAAAAAGATTTTTTTTAATTAATTATAAATTCAGATAAAATGTATATAACTGTGTAAACCTTAATTCCTTAATTGTTAGGAAAAATAAAAATATAAAAACATCTAATTAAAATTGACGTATTATTATTATTAATCATCATTTGAAAATTTTAATCATATCCAAGTCCTTATCAAATTTATTTTTTAAGGGAATAATGGCATGGCCAAGTAAGTTATGAACCTTCATTCGCATCCAAACCAATACACATCGAATTTTTTATATTTTTTAAGTGCGCTGGCTGGCGGGGCCATATGTAGGGGATATGTTGGAAAAGAATTCAGCTTCGCATGTTTACTTCGCGGGCTTTTGCTTTTGTAACCAAAACCGGAGACCTTCATTACACATTAAATCTTCGCTTCGCATGCAAACCAGTACGCATCGTGTCTCATCTCGTACCCGAGGAAGAAGAGAATAACAGTGTATATAGAGGAAGACGGCCTTTTAAGGATTAGTGTTTCCACATGGAATTCATATTTTGCATTTACACTCAAAGCGAATTAAGCCAGGGATAAACGTAAGGTATCCTTATCAAACTTTAATTGACAAGCAACCCACCCAGTGCATGGATGATAATATCACCTGGCACCTGCAACAGCGGAATATATGCTGTGGACACTAATCTCCGTGCCTTGTAACGGTGAATGAGGGCATGTATATCAAGATCCTAAGAAAAGGAAGAAGAATATGCCCACAGAAAATTTGGAGAGAGAAAATGGCTGCCTTCCATAAAAAGAAAAAGTATGAAGATTATTAAGTAGAGGAGGAGGAGAAAGATTAGCGAACTGGGCTGTCGAAGGAGAACCATCAGCCAACTGAAGCAAGCGTGGTATCGTCCGTTATTGGTGGAGGAAATATGTCAAGGGAAGAAATGAAATTAATTTTGAACAATGTAGTATTAGCTTTGCAACTCTGCCTTGGTTTTTGGCAGTTCATGAAGTTGACACCGGTAGGGGCATTGATACAAGGGGTAATAGGATGGTTGCTGCGACCCTTGCGGCACTCCTCGACTTATTCTCGTTTGCACCATTGTCATGGTCGAGTGTTCAAGAGAGTGAATTGTTTAGCCCTCCAAGCGGATATTCCGTTTGAGAGGAGGGACATGGCGAGGCGTGAGGGCGATGCTATCAAGTTGAATTACTTAGGCAGCGAATTCTTCCTCGAAAAAAGGGGAAACATGCTATTGATTGACAAGAAAATGTGTTATTATATCACTCACACCATCTGGGAGGAACTGCAGACCTTGGAAGAGGTTCTCCGCCCTCCCCTCGCCCAAGCCGCTGTCACTCGGTCCGCCGCCGATCGTGCTGAGGCTGACCACCGTGTGGCCGCCAAGGACGCTGAGGCCGAGCTCAAGCGCGGCAAGGCCGAAGTCGAACAAGCAGATGCCGAAGCTGCGCGTGCGGAAGCCTATGCACAGCGCATGGAGATTGAGGCCCAGCACATCGAAGACAAGTCTCAAGTTCAAGACGCTGAGGCTGAGGCCAAGCGCATCAACACCGAGGCCGAGCGCGCAGCCACCGATGCCGAGCGCGCCAGGCAAGACGCCCAGGTCGCCGAGGCTGAAACCAAGCGTCTCGAGGCCGAGGTTTTTGTTCACAGATTTGCTCCAAATTGTTGGTTGTGGGGTAATGGCAACAAGGTTGAGGGTAGAGGGCAGATTGACAAGGCTAGAAAATTTTGGCCCATGGAAGGAGAGAATCATGTTTTTATTAGAGGAAGTTGAAGTGTGGGATATTGTTGAAGCAGTGGTGCAAGAACCCACTGATTCAGCGCAGTTGGTGGAGTTCAACAAGAAGAATGTGAAGGCAAAGAGGATCTTTCTAGATGCCATCAAGGACCATTTATTCCCTCATGTGTCTAGGATGAAATTTTCTATCAGATGTGGGAGTCCTTGGTCTCTTTACCCGAGAGTTCTAATGAGAACAGGAAGATGGTGTTGAAACAAAAGTTAGGCAACACAAAAATGACCAAGACTGACAATGTGACCTCATATCTCACCAGGGTCTCACAACTGAAAGGATGAGTTAGCTGCCATTAAAGAGGCTATTCTTGAAGAACAATTGGTTAGAATTGCTTTGGATGGGTTCCACAAGAAGTGGGATGGTTTTATCCATGACCTGGTGGCCAGAGAGCATTTCCCTGGTTGGAGGAGGATGTGGGATGATTTCATACAGGAGGAATGCAAAGGGGGGTAGCAAGAGTGGTGAGGGAGGTGAAGAGGAGAGTGTTGCTCTTGTGGCACAAGGCAAGAAGAAGAAGGCCAAGAAGGGGTCCTCCAGTGGAACAAAGCAGGAGAAGGGGAAGCAAAAGGCTAAGGAGAAGGACATGAGCAAAGTGAAATGCTTTGCTTGTGGGAAGATGGGTCACTATGTTGTTCAATGTCCTATCAAGAAGGGTAAAAAGAAACAGGGAGTTGCAGCTTCAGTAGATGTGGATGATTTTGCAGCTAAGTTTGATTCAAAGTGTGCTTTGGTGGTGAGTTTAGCCACTCATGTCACATCTTCTCGTGCATGGTTAATCGACAACGGAGCATCTTCCCATATGACCGGAGTTAGAGAGCACTTCACAAGCCTTTTAAAGGATGTTATTGACTTGGAGGTTCTGCTTGGCGACAACTCCAAATTCAAAGCACCATGTATTGGAACAATTTCATTTCAAAGGTAGTCATCACCTCCTCTGAAGGTGATAGATGTTCTTTATGTTCCGAGGTTGAAGAAGAGTTTGATACCAGTCTCTAGCTTGGAGGACAAGGGGTATGAGGTATTGTTTCGAAAAAGACAAGTGTTGATATATTCCATGGGATCCAGTATCGAGTCTGCTCGTGTGATTGGAGCTCATAGGGGGAGACTATACAAACTTATATTTCAGCCGCTTAGAGTTATGGTAGCGCAGACTAATAGCAGTGAGTTATGTGAGCTATGGCACAAGGATGGCCCACTTGCACCATGGAGCTTTCAAGATATTGAGGGAGATGGTTATGGGCTTGCCTGACTTCAGCACAGAGCATTGTGATGTGTGCAAAGGGTTTGCTTTGGGAAAGTACACCAAGACACCTTTCCCACGCTGACAACAGACTTGCAAGTATCCTTAACTTGATTCATTCTGACGTATGTGGTCCTATGTCCCATGTTTCATTGAGTGGATATGAGTACTATGTGACATTTATTGATGACCACTCCAGGAGAACCTGGATTTACTTCCTAAAGGCCAAGGATGAGGTTTTCCGGAGATTCCAAGAGTTTAAGGCTCTTGTGGAGAATCAGATAGGGAGGAAAATCAGGGTGTTGAGGTCAGACAATCGGGGCGGGTATACTTCCACGGAGATGAGGGATTTGTGTGGGAGTGTTGGCATCAAGATGAAACTCGTTGTGCCTTATAACCTTCAGCGAAATGGGGTGGCAGAGAAGAAGAACATGACCCTTATGGGTGTAGCTAAAGCGATGTTGCATGATTACAATTTACCTTTCTTCTTGTGGGCCAAGGCATGTAACATGGTTTCTTATTTGTAGAATAGGAGCTCACACAGAGTCTTGGGCAACAAGACTCCTAAGGAGGTGTATACCAACAAGAAGCCGAAAGTTGGGCACATCAAGATATTTGGGTGCCTTACATATTCACATATCCCTGAGGAGAAGAGGACGAAGTCGGAGCCCACTGCAAAGAGGGGTATCCTAGTGGGTTACAGTGAGACCAACAGAGCCTACCGTATATATCCCCCTGCATAGAGGAAGATTGTATTGAGGTGAGATGTGACATTTGAGAAGGAGAGCGCTTTGAGGAGGAGAGAGAGGTTGATAAGGTAGAGTAGCAGGCTCCTTAGCAGGGGGGCACACCATAGGTTTCAGGTGCATCAGGTGGTACATCAAGATCAGGAGGTTCGCCTTCTTCACGGGTGACCAGTTCACAGAGTACAGCGTCGCCTGGTACAGGATCGACTGGTGTAGCTTCATCAAGCATAGTATCAGTTATTTTAGAGCCTTCCTCGCTAGGAGAAGAGGCACCAGTTGAGGACTTTCCCATACCACCACAGGAGACTACTGCAGGAAAGAGGAAGCTAAGATGGCTTCAGGAGACCCTAAAGGAGGCTCACGAGGTAGTGGGGAGACCCAAGTGATCAGTGAGGGAGAGCAAACCACCAGAGAGGTTAGGTGGCTTTGTGGCAGAGGTTGTGGAGAAAGAGCCAACTAGTTTTGAGGAGGCCACTAGTCAATAGATCTGGAGGGATGCCATGGTGGAGGAGTATGCCTCTATCATGAAGAATGATGTCTAGGAGGTAGTCCGAGGTCTTGATGGGAAGTCAGTGGTGACTTCCAGGTGGCTCTACAAGATAAAACATGTTGCGAATGGTAGCGTGGAGAAGTTCAAAGCTCGATTTGTGGCACAGGGTTTCTCACAGGTAGAGGGAGTTGACTATGTGGAGACCTTTGCACCAGTTGCTCGTTATACTTCCATTAGAGCAGTGATATCTATAGCAGCTAAAATGGGATGGAGGATTCACCAAATGGGTGTGAAGACCGCCTTTCTCAATGGTGTTATATAGGAGGAGGTGTATATTGAGCAGCCTAAAGGCTTTGAGTTGCATGGGAGGGAGTCTCATGTATGAAGGCTGAAGAAAGCCTTGTATCGTCTGAAGCAAGTACCAAGGGAGCCTGAGGGCTTTTAGTTGCATGGGAGGGAGCCTCATGTATGTAGGCTAAAGAAAGTCTTGTATGGTCTGAAGCAAGCACCAAGGGCATGGTACGAGAGGATAGATGCCTACTTGCAGCAGATGGGTTTCCAAAAGAGTGATGCAGATTCGAACCTATACTTTATATTGGTAGCTAACAATCCACTCATTCTGGTTTTGTATATGGATGCCTTGTTATTATAGGGGAGGACAGACTCATCTAGCACTCCAAGAGAGATCTTTCTTACGAGTTTGATATGAATGATATGGGGTTGATGCATTACTTTTTGGGGTTGGAGGTTTGGCAAGAGGATGGGCATATATTTGTGGGTCAGGGCAAATATGCAGTGATATCTTGAGGAGATTCTGTATGGATGGTTGCAGGCCTTTGGCTACGCTTATGATCACCAACTAGAAGAAGTTGCATGTTTCTGATTCTGAGTTGGTGAACCCCACTTTGTATCATCAACTGATCATTTCGTTGATGTATCTATTCAACGCTAGACCGAATATTTATTTTGCAATCAACAAATTGAGTTAGTTTACAATGGAACCTAGGACTGTACACTAGGTGGCTGCAAAACATGTGTTGAGGTACTTACAAGGCACAATGGATTATGGTTTGGAATACGTCAGATGTGATGGAGTTAGATTGATTGGTTGCATAAACTGAGATTTGGTTGGCAGTGTCAGTGATCAGAAGAGTACTTTCGGATGTTGTTTCTCGATGGGCAAGGCAGTTGAATCATGGTTTAGTAGGAAACAAAGATCATTGGCATTGAGCAGTGCAGAGGCAAAGTATATGGAAGCTAGTCAGGCAGGGTGCGAGGCATTGTGGCTTCGCAAGATGCTTCATGGTTTATTTGGTCAAGATGTTGGGACCAACTATGATTTACTATGATAATCAGAGTTGTATTAAACTCTCAAAGAATCCAGTATTTCACGACCGGTTGAAGCATATAGAGATCAATTACCATTTCATCAGAGACTAGGTTCAATGATGCACAATGAAGCTTGATTATATATCCACTGATGATCTGGTAGCAGACATTCTCACGAAGTCTTTGCCAAGAGGCAAGCATTTTTTCTTCAGAGACAGGATGGGAGTGGTGACACCTTCCTCGATAAGAGGGAGTGTTGAAAATAGTAACAAGGAGAGGTGTTACTAGGTTTTTATCCATTTTAGCCTAGTGAGCACATTAATTACTTTTGTCTCAATGATATTTATGAGTTATATTAATGCCATGGGTGGAAAAGTTACTTAGAAGTGTTGTACCGTGCACTTTTCTAATACTAAAGTCACTTGTACTTTATGAAGTGACTTTATGATGCAGGAGCATCTGGCTGACAGGACAAAGACAAAAGTGAAGGTGATATGGTCTCTGAAGGGGACGAAGGAGTTAATTCACTGAATGGATAGCGTACTTGTTTATTTTTTATTTTTTATTTTTTTTTTAGTTGCCTAAGTTAAGGTAGTAAATTGTAATTAGGAACAGTAGTAATTAGTTAGAGTCATTGTTTCCAGACAGTTAATTTACTGTTGTAAAAACATGAAAAGAAAATGTGCTAGACAACCATGAAGAGTTCCGTATGAGGAATAACTGATGTAACCAATTGAACATAACTAACAGCAGTTAGTGACAGTTTCAAAGACTGATATTAAAAGGAGGGAAAAAGCACAATGTAAGGGTTCGACTGACAAAGAAATAAGGAAGAGAAAAATATAATTTTTCTGTGCACATTCATTCCTACAGCATCCCAAACACTGTGCATAATAATTTGTGTAAAATTACTTTTGTGGAGACTGTTATTACACTACCACAGGTTATAAAACAAAAGAGGAGATAACCGAAACTAGAGGAGAAGTGACAACGCCCAGATTACAGGCGGAATCCACCAACAATCAGACATAAAAATCATTTATGTAAACAAACGATACGAAGTCGGAAATTCTGTAAACACCAGGTATGTGAATTTATAAATATAGTCCAAATCAGTTCCAGAGTTGAATTCATAGAAACATAAATACAGTCATTCAATTCTTTGTTCATTTACATTCTGTTCGAAACAAAGGAACGAACCCAGTTCACAAATATATGAATCACACTTATAACAAGCGGAAGCCAAACCCCATAGTCCTCAACTCATTACCATAACCCAATGACAGTGACAAACTACAGAAGAACCAAATACAGACAGCGGCTCGAAGGCCAACGATATATCGACCCTACAGTTGTAACACTAAAGCCAAGCAAAACAACTAGAGAACAGAATGACACTACCTGTGGTCAACTGGAACAGCTGAGTTTCCAAGCACTGAAACCCTCGGGTGGCTCTACCTGCAAAGTGAAACGACAAACGAAATGGGTCCTTGTGAAATGGAACACAGAGCAAACTAAAGTTGAAGAGAACGATCAAAACATAGCCGGTTAGTTTACCTGACGGAGGCAAACCATAACTGCAACCACTCCTCTAGTTTTGTTTTTCTCCCTGCTCACGAGGAGTCGAAGACGTTAGATAACTGGAAGAAAAGGAGCACATATATCCAGCATAGAAAAGGGGACTTACCCAGATAAATTGGCGGAGAAACCGAAGGAATTCGCTACCCCAGTTCTGTTGGCTCGTGGAGGAATTGAACTCGGAGCTGGAGAAACATTACCAGGAACAACGCAACCAACAACCCACTGTAAGACTGATGAAAAGCACAGACAACGAACCGAGACAACGACGCACAGAGACGGAGACATACTAAGTTGGATACCAAGCATACCATAACAGTCGACATTCAAGAAGGAGGCCACGAAAAGAGCAAACCTTACCAGGGTTTCATAACTTTGCCAGATGAATGAAAAACTTCCAGGTCGAGTCCCAAACCAGTAAAGCAAGACCGCAAAAACGAAACCCACATTGAAGCCGCGAAGACTGTCGAGAGCATACAGCTCGAAGAACCAGGAAAATAAAACCACGAACAAACAACAGGAAACCACATTGAAGCCATGAAGACCACAAAGAGCACACAGCTCAGAGAACCAGGTGGACAAACCATAAATAAAAACGAAATCCACAGTGAAGCTGCAAGAGGCCGCCGAGAGCACACAGCGCAAACGACCGAGAGAATAACGAATGAACCAAATGAGCGCGAAGGTGGTGAAACCCTATACCAAGGCGGGTTCATAGAATCCCGAGGAGGGATAGATGTCCATCAAACAAAAAAACCATCGTACAAATCACCATAACCCCCATTTAATTCAACACGGATTAAACAATTTGCATATATCAAAAAAATCTTTGTTAAACATTATTATTTGCTTGTACACCCATCAAGTGGAGCGCGTTGACAGCGGGTTCACGTGGGCTAGCCCCATCAAGTGGTATCAGAGCAGGAAGTTGAAAAAAAGAGGAGATGGAGGTTCAAATACGAGGACGTGGAAGAGGTGTGCGCAGAGTAGCAGACGAGGGCTTGAGGGAAGAGTTGAGGGCCCTTACTGCTCGCTTGGAAGCAGTAGAGGCAAGAAGGAGAAGAGACCCAGAGCTTGGGGATGACAGTGAAGAGGAGGCAGTAACTGCTACAGACGGATCAAAGGAAGAAGCCCCGGAGTTAAGACTGTTGAGATCGGTACTGTTAGCCAGCAGCAAACCCAAACCTGAGATCCCTAACTATGATGGTAGTCTATCTGCAAATGTTCTGCTGGATTGGGCGAGTTAGATAAGTATTTTGAAAATGAAGAGATCAGTGAGGACAAAAGAGTTAGATTTGCTGCAACCAAGTTAAAAGGACACGCTGCTTTATGGTGGGATAGTGTCCAAGCGGACAGGAAGAGGATGAACAAGCTACCGATAAGGAAGTGGCCAAGGATGGTGGCAAAACTGAGCGGCAGATTTTTGCCTAAAGACTATCAGGTTGAGCTTTATCGACGGGTGCAGAATTTAAGACAGAAAGGTATGACCGTAAAGGAATACACAGAGGAGTTTTATCATGTAAACTTGCGGGCTAGTTATACTGATGATACTCTAGAGAAGACAGCGAGATATGTGAATGGCTTGAGGCTGGAAATACTGGATGAGATCAATATTCTCTCTCCACAGAATATAGAAGAAGCCTGTCAGAGTGCTGTAAAGGCTGAAGAAAAGATTAACAAGAAACAGAATAACAAGAGAGGACGAGGAAATAGCAGAGGACGAGGACAGTCCTACGGCAGAGGGAGAATTGCCACTAACAGCGAAGAAGGCAACAACTCCAGAGCTTCAGGGAAAGCAGAGAAGGGAGATAGCACCAGAGGAGGTTGGCCATATCAGCGGGGAAGAGGAAATGGTCGCGGAAGGGGGACTAATGTCCAGTGCTACAGGTGCCATAAGTGGGGGCACAGATCTTTCGAATGCCCGGAAGCCGAGCACGCTAGCCAGAGGGGAGCATTTGTTACGCAGCGTGAGGAAGCTAAAACACAACCCCGGGAGGTAGAAAATGTGGCAGAAACAGGAGAGACTTTAGTTTTAAACAAAGTATTGTTGAAGCCAGCCAAGGAGACGGCTGAGAAGACCCAACGGAAGGCACTGTTCCGAACAGTTTGCAAATCACATGGAAAGTGTTGTAAATTGATTATAGACAGCGGAAGTACAGATAATTTAGTTGTCACCGAGATGGTGGAAAAGCTAGGATTGAAGCGACTTAAGCATCCCATACCTTACAAGGTGTCGTGGCTACAGAAAGGCCACCAACTATTAGTTGATGAACATTCCGAGGTTGAATTTCACATTGGCAAATAGCAGAACAAGGTTGTCTGTGATATCATGCCAATGGATGTGTGCCATATACTGCTAGGGAGACCGTGGCAGTATGATCAAAAGGTGACACACGATGGGAAGACGATTTGTTACAAATTTGTGAAAGACGGAGTCAAGCATATGCTTGTACCCATCAAAGAGGAGGATACAGCAGAAGCAAGTGGAACAAAAGCATTGTTAATAGGAGGAAAATAGTTTGTTAAGCAAATTGAGGAAAACGAGGTGAATTATGCGATTATAAGGAGGACTAAGACAGTATTGCTAAACACAGAAAAGTCAGAATTGCCTACAAAGATTTAGGAGCTGTTAGAAGAATTTAAGGACATTGTAGTCGACGACTTACCAGATAAGTTGCCTCCCAAGAGGAGCATTAGCCATCATATCGATTTCATACCTGGAGCAAGCCTACCGAACAAGGCAGCATATAGAATGAGCCCGAAAGATAATGAAGAGATTCGTAAACAGGTGCAAGAGTTGCTGGATAAGGGACTGATCAGAGAAAGCTTGAGCCCTTGTGCGGTACCAACAGTACTTGCACCCAAGAAGGGTGGAGAATGGCGGATGTGTACAGATTCACGAGCTATCAATAAAATCACTATTCGGTACAGATTTCCCCTACCCAGAATGGATGACATGATGGATTGTCTTAGCGGGGCAACTTATTTCACGAAGATTGATCTGAAGAGTGGATATCATCAGATCAGGATTAGAGAAGGAGATGAGTGGAAGACAGCCTTCAAGACTAATGAAGGGTTGTACGAATGGCTAGTCATGCCATTCGGATTGAGCAACGCTCCTAGTACTTTTATGAGATTGATGAATGAGATGTTAAAAGAATTTATTGGCAAGTTTGTGATAGTTTATCTTGACGATATTTTGATTTTCAGCAGAACAAAGGGAGAACATCTTCAACATGTTCGAAGGGTGCTAGATAAGTTACAGCAGAACAAACTGCTAATCAACCTAAAGAAATGTACTTTCCTGCAGAAGGAATTGGTCTATTTGGGGTTTGTAATTGCAGAAAATGAATTGAAGATGGACCCAGAAAAGATTGCGGCAATCATGAATTGGTCGTCACCAAAGAGCTTATTTGAGGTACGTAGTTTTCATGGACTGGCAAGTTTTTATCGAAAGTTTATTAGGAACTTCAGTGAAATCTGCACGGCGATGCTAGACACCATGAAGAAGGCCAGTCAGCCTTTTTGTTGGACCAGAGCAGCAGAGGACAACTTTCAGCTTTTGAAGCGGAAGATTACAGAGAGACCAATCTTGAGGCTACCCGACTTTAACAAACTTTTTCAGGTTCGATGTGATGCAAGTGGGACAGCTATTGGCGCTGTGCTCAGTCAGGAAGATAGACCGGTGGCATTCTTTAGTGAGAAACTGAACGAAAGCAGGGAGAAATACTCCTCGTATGACAAGGAATTTCATGCCGTGGTCCAAGCTTTAAAGCATTGGAGACACTACCTATTGGGCAACGAGTTTGTATTATTTTCTGATAATTCAGCATTACAATATGTAATGCAACAGCACAAATTAAACCATAAGCACGCCAAATGGGTAGAATACTTGCAGAGTTTCACTTTCATGTTAAAACACATTAGTGGGCAAGCCAATAAAGTGGCAGATGCCTTGAGCAGGAGAGCTTTGCTCTTACAGGAAAGTAGAATACAGGTGATGGGATTCGAACATCTAAAGGATTTGTACCAGACCGACACAGACTTCAAAGAAGCCTTTGAAGCCTGCCAAAATCCCGTGTTGAGGAATACAAGTCCATGGTTGGACTACAATTTGCAGGAAGGACTATTGTTTAGAGGTGGACAGTTATGTATCCCAGACTGTTCGATGAGGGAAAATATTGTATGGGAGAAACATAGTGGTGGTCTAGCCAGTCATTTTGGAATAGACAAAACTTTGGAGCAGCTCGGACATTTTTATCATTGGCCCAGAATGCGCAGGGATGTACAACGATATGTGAACAGGTGTAAAGTCTGCTAACTGGCGAAAGGACATAGTCAGAATACTGAACTTTACACGCCACTACCTGTTCCGAGCAGGCCACAGGACTCAGTCAGCATTGACTTTGTCTTGGGACTGGCTAAAACGCAGCGGGGGTATGACTCAGTGATGGTGGTGGTAGACAGATTTTCAAAAATGGCGCATTTTATCCCTTGCCGAAAAACTAGTGATGCCACGTATGTAGCTCACCTGTTTTTCATGGAGGTTGTTAGATTACACGGCCTACCCAGATCTATCGTTTCCGATAGGGATGTAAAATTCACAAGACACTTTTGGTGCACCCTGTGGAAAAAGTTGGGCACACAATTGAATTTCAGCTCTGCGTATCATCCGCAGACTGATGGACAAACGAAAGTGGTGAACAGGAGTTTGGGGAATTTATTACGGAGTTTGACTAGGGAAAATTCACAGTTAAGGGATCGTGCTCTTGCTCAGGCGGAATTCGCTTATAACGATTCGCCCAATCGTAGCACCAGACACAACGCATTCCAAATCTTGTACGGCATGCATCCTCGGGGAATACATGAACTGCGAGATTTGGGAAAATTGGAGCGGAGAAGTGCGGATGGAGAAGATTTTGCCGAAGCAATGAGCGAACTACATGAACAGGTAAAATTAAAATTGCAGGACAGTGTGCAGAAATATAAGCAACAAGCAGATTCAAGGCGAAGAGAAGTACAATTTAATGTTGGAGACGAGGTCCTTGCACACTTGCGCAAAGAACGATTTCCTAAGGGCACATATAATAAAATAAAATTTAAAAAAATTGGTCCTTGCAAGATCTTGCATAAATTCTCAGCCAACGCCTACGAAATTCAGCTGCCACCTGATATAGGCATATCACCTATTTTCAATGTGGCGGACTTGTTCCCATATACTGCCCAAGCAGAGGAAGACAGTGTGGTACGGCCAGAACGGGACACCTAAGTTGGAGACAGTTCTTGGATGAGGCATATGCCTTCGGCTCAATCCCATGAGATTGAAGGGATTCTCGGTACCCAGAGAGCCAAGAAGACACGTAGGAAGGAATATCTATGATATCTCATCAAGTGGAGAGACCGTCCAATGGAGGACAGTTCGTGGCTCGACACGACACAGACACAGAAGGCTGGCTATTCGGTGGAGGGGCTCATGGAACGGAGCCATGATTTTCTTTTACCCCGGGAGCCTGATGCAGGAGCATCTGGCTGACAAGACAAAGACAAAAGTGAAGGTGATATGGTCTCTGAAGGGGACGAAGGAGTTAATTCACTGAATGGATAGCGTACTTGTTTTTATTTATTTATTTATTTATTTCCTTCTTTTATTAAGTTGCCTAAGTTAAGGTAGTAAATTGTAATTAGGAACATTAGTAATTAGTTACAGTCATTGTTTCCAAACAATTAATTTACTGTTGTAAAAACATGAAAAGAAAATGTGCTAGACAACCATGAAGAGTTCCGTATGAGGAATAACTGATGTAACCAATTGAACATAACTAACAGCAGTTAGTGACAGTTTCAAAGACTGATATTAAAAGGAGGGAAAAAGCACAATGTAAGGGTTCGACTGACAAAGAAATAAGGAGGAGAAAAATATAATTTTTCTGTGCACATTCATTCCTACAGCGTCCCAAACACTGTGCATAATAATTTGTGTAAAATTACTTTTGTGGAGACTGTTATTACACTACCACAGGTTATAAAACAAAAGAGGAGATAACCGAAACCAGAGGAGAAGTGACAACGCCCAGATTACAGGCGGACTCCACCAACAATTAGACATAAAAATCATTTATGTAAACAAACGATACGAAGTCGGAAATTGCAAGTCCGGATAAGCAAACAAATTCTATAAACACCAGGTATGTGAATTTATAAATATAGTCCAAATCAATTCCAGAGTTGAATTCATAGAAACGTAAATACATTCATCCAATTCTTTTCTCATTTACATTCTGTTCGAAACAAAGGAACGAACCCAGTTCACAAATATATGAATCACACTTATAACAAGCGGAAGCCAAACCCCATAGTCCTCAACTCATTACCATAACCCAACGACAGTGACAAACTACAGAAGAACCAAATACAGACAGCGGCTCGAAGGTCAACGATATATCGACCCTACAGTTGTAACACTAAAGCCAAGCAAAACAACTAGCGAACAGAACGACACTACCCGTGGTCAACTGGAACAGCTGAGTTTCCAAGCACCGAAACCCTCAGGTGGCTCTACCTGCAAAGAGAAACGACAAACGAAATGAGTCCTTGTGAAATGGAACACAGAGCAAACGAAAGTTGAAGAGAACGATCAAAACATATCCGATTAGTTTACCTGACGGAGGCAAACCATAACTCCAACCACTCCTCCAGTTTTGTTTTTCTCCCTGCTCACGAGGAGCCGAAGGCGTTAGATAACTAGAAAAAAAGGAGCACATATATCCAACATAGAACAAGGGACTTACCCAGATAAATTAGCGGAGAAGCCGAAGGAATTCGCCACCCCAGTTCTGTCGGCTCGTGGAGGAATTGAACTCGGAGCTAGAGAAACATTACCAGGAACAACGCAACCAACAACCGACTGTAAGACTGATGAAAAGCATAGACAACGAACCGAGACAAGGACGCACAGAGATGGAGACATACTAAGTTGGATACCAAGCATACCATAACAGTCGACATTCAAGAAGGAGGCCACGAAAAGAGCAAACCTTACCAAGGTTTCATAACTTTGCTAGATGAATGAAAAACTTCCAGGTCGAGTCCCGAACCAGTAAAGCAAGACCACAAAAACGAAACCCACATTGAAGCCGCGAAGACCGCCGAGAGCATATAGCTCGAAGAACCAGGAAAATAAAACCACGAACAAACAACAGGAAACCACATTGAAGCCGTGAAGACCACCAAGAGCACACAGCTCAGAGAACCAGGCGGACAAACCACAAACAAAAATGAAATCCACAGTGAAGCTGCGAAAGGCCACCGAGAGCACACTGCACAAACGACCGAGAGAATAACGAATGAACCAAATGAGCGCGAAGGTGGTGAAACCCTATACCAAGGCGGGTTCATAGAATCCCGAGGAGGGACAGATGTCCATCAAACAAAAAAACCATCGTACAAATCACCATAACCCCCATTTAATTCAACGCGGATTAAACAATTTGCATATATCAAAAAAATCTCTGTTAAACATTATTATTTGCATGTACACCCATCAAGTGGAGCACGTTGACGGCGGGTTCACGTGGGCTGGCCCCATCACTTTATGTGTAAAGTATTAAGTGTACTTTTCTAATATTAAAGTGAAGTGAAAAATCACTTTATGAGAAAAAATAGAAAAGGTACATAACTTGGAAAAGGTACTAAGAGAGTTTTAAGTGATGGGGCCAATGTATGAGGGGGGTCACTTGGGAGAATTGATCTCAACCACACATCTTAAGATTTGGGGATGAAATCTCAATCATTGGATCCTAGGTTTAGGGATTCAATCTTTTCCAAGGAGACATAAGAGGAAAAGGGAGGCTCATTCTTTACTTCACAATTGAGAGAGAACATGAAGAGGAAGAGAAAGAGGAGACACTTCATGAAGGAGGAGAAAAATTATAGCTAGAGAAGAGGAGCTCAAATCCCAAGGAGAACCTTCAGCAGGCACAAAAATCAAGGAAACAATAGCACGGTTTTTTAAGAGCTTAGGCACAATTTCAAGGGATAGCAATGTGATTTTCAAGGAATTTCGGCACATGGTTTTCAAGGAGATTACGACAAATGTCAGGCCCAAAACTCAAGGCACAAATTTCAAGAAAATTGCTACATGCAGTGTGAAAATTGAGGCATTGTTCAACTACTGTCAGGCACGAAAATCAAGGCATGCATTCACCCCTTCAGCGCAAAATTTGAGGCACCTTGTAGCACAAAAATCAAGTCAAGGTTTGCATAGATTTCTAGGCAAAATTTGAGCACAAAATTCGAGGAGTTGAGCTATAAAAAAAATGCAGAATTTTTGGACATGTAGTTTTGTGGAAATATGAAAATATTCAATGTGCACAAATTCCCAGAAAAGAGCATTTAATGCTACAGCGAGAAAGGGAGATAAGCACTATGTTTGTTTGATGTACTTATTCTAAATTTCTCAAGCAATAAAATCCTCCTTTGAAGACCGGTTTTCCCCAAGAGGTTGTGGGGTTTTTCCGAGGTCAAATTGACCAAAAACTAGTGTCTCAAATGTGCTGAATGCTTCCATAATTTTTGCACTAATTATTAGATGATAGGAAAGTGAAAAGTTAGTAGAAGCACTCTTTAATGTTTGCAATAAATGAATTCTAAAATTTATATCAACATGACAAAACACGTGGGTTGGGCCTAAACAAACACATGAAAACTTGTAAACTGTGATAAGGGTGCAGGTCATTTATTTTCTATGAAACACTAGTTTGTGGGTTGAGCATCCTTGTGAAGGCACATCCTTTTGTCAATTTCCTTGGGCAGAAAATAACAAGAAACAAGTTGATGAGAGTCATAAATGTAAAGGAATGTGGATTAATCATGGCGTAAATGTGGACAACCTTGCATCCTGTAGTGATATTGCTACACAAAAAATTGGTGATACTGAAGATATTACTAATTTTGAGGTGTGAGGGTGATGTTGATAATAGTTGTAGTTTGTATCATCGATGAGAAAACCACAAATCTGAAAGAGGATTTCTTTTATAGTGAAATCATGTTCGTTGCCTCTAAGAACAACACATACAACTCGGTGTTGGATATGTTGAAGAATTTAACTAGGTTCGGTCTTCATAATTGTACTTGAGTCATAATGAAATGTATTTATCAAATATATATATTATATAATATATATATATATTATGACTTATTAAAGTATGGGTTTCATGCTTGGGTCACCATTTTATAGGTCAGAGTCCCCATTGAGGACTTCTAGGTTTTACATTGAATCATTAGAGTCATTGTCCATTTTATTAAGCCCTTCTTGGGCTTTTGTATCATGTAAAAAGAATTATTAGAGTCAAATAAGTCATTTAGGCCTCCTCCACCAAGTCAGCCTCAAACAAGGTAATTCCACCTCACCAGAAGCCTAAATATTGGAGCAACTCGATTTCATTTGGAACACACTCTCATCAAGTTCAACTTGCAGTAAAAAGTGCAATAAATTGGTTGCAATAAAAGGTGCGAAGTTGTTGGAGAAGAAGGAAATCGAGGTTTTGGGTTACCTTTCTCTCACACATGCAAAGTTATTGAGCTAAAGTTAGGACCAAAATTCTCTCTCTATTGAAGGATCGAAGTTCTAAAGCTGGGGATCGAAAATTTTGTTGCAGTTGCAATAAACTAGATCGGAGTTTCTGGATGTTGTTGGGTTGAAGCTACTGCATCAAGATCGAAGATATGAAGTTGTTGCATAAAGGGCGAAGTTGTGAAGATGTCAAATATGTGAAGCTATTGCGTCAAGGTCGAAGTTGTGAAGCTGCATCAAAGTCAAAGTTCTAGATTAAAGCTGCACTTTGAAGGGCTAACACTTACCGGAAGGAAGGACTGACTTGGTGGAGGAGGAAGGTTTATTGGTCTAGGGTCTTCGTTGTCTAACTGCCATATGAATCTATTGAAGGAAGAGTTCTTGGTTGGGCTTTCCCCTAGACAGGGGTTTTTCCCTCGCTGTCCACCTACATTTGATGTCCCTGATCTTCATGTTTTGTTTTTGATAATTGCTTGATGAAACAAAGATAAAATAACATAAGAAATTTAACAAGAACAACAGAATATCACAAGTAATTATCATCATAGGAATATCTTTCTGCCTTTTTTATTTTCCAACAAGATAGAATGTGACAACCCTTATAATCTAAAATGTAACCAATAGAATAACCAATATGACGAGATTCCTTGGCCAAATTATGGTAGCCCATATCATAATGAAGAGGATGACCATCCTTTTCAAGTGTTATCAAACATTTTGCAAGTTGTTGATTTTGCACACATCAAAAGCCAAGACCTTGAGATTATAGGAAAGGTTGAGAGCAGGCAACTTATAACATGGGGTAAGAATGTTGATAACGATGTTGATGAAGTAAAACAAGAACAAATTTCTAAAGTTGAAAGGGAAAACTCCAATCATAATGGTGGGCCACAAATTAAGAAAATCCCTCAAGACTGTGATGAGGATAGAAATGGGGTACGAAATGAGCTCAAAACCACTAAGAAATGTGCTACACACCTGAAGCTTTGCAAAGGATCCAATGACAACAACCTTGTTGGCATCATCGAAAAAGTTTTGTTGTAGGAATATGGTAGTAAGTAATGAGGACTGTAACTTCATCCTTGTTTAAATTGAAAAGATTGAAAAAGATCATTTTCCCAAGTGGATCAAGAAGAAGATAATGAGATTCATTTGACAAAGCAAGTGCATGGGACAAAGTTTGGGCATCCATTGCATTCTAGTACATTTCTCATAACAATTGGAACTGCCTCTAGTATAGCCAATTGTGCCTCCACTAGCTCAAGGGGAGAAATTAGGCATAGAGAGGATAAGGTTGGCCCCCAATATGATGAAACTATGGGCAACAATGTATTCAAAACACCAAATTTGCAACTCAATCACCAACAAGGAAAGTTTGAAACCTTCGTGTCAAACTTTAACATCCTCTAAGCTAATGGTAGTTGTGATGAGGATCATTCATGAGCCTAGTTCAAGGCCTATGCCACTGCAGGAACATTGAAAAAGAACTATGTGAATATGTTATTGATGTTCTTATGTTTTCGTCAAGCATGTGATCATTATCTTCTTTTTAAAAGTTCCTTAACCCTTTCTACTTGGATATCTTCTGCAGCTGCATCAAGGAAATTACAAAAAAATAGATGTATCTAATAATTTGTTTGGAAGGTTCATTGGCTCTTTGTGTTATTTTTAATGGCATTCCTAAAGAACTATGTGTCACTATTTCCAAACATGTATTTTACAATCAATGCATATTAGATCACCTTAGTAGACAATACCACTTTTGCTACTCATGTGTGCAAAAGTCATTTGAAAAATGATTCGGTGTTGTCTCTAAATGCCTTTGAGCATTGCACTTCTAATTGATCTCAACGAGTTTAGAAGGGGGATGAAGTTGAACAATGACTTAATCCAACATACTTTTATGCAAAACCTATTAAGAAGTAATGATATTATATATACATAGTGCATAACAAAAATCTAAAACAAAACATTAATACCATGGAAAGTGGTATAAGTTTGATATATAATTTAAAAATTTATAACTTTCCAGTTTAATATGATAAAAATGGTTTTACATAAAATAAATTATGTCTAATTTGAAATTTCAATAAAAAGGTTTTCAATGACATTGACCATTTTTAAACAATTGATCAAGGATGTAGATCAAGATATCAAGATAAGTTGTTAAATGGAGTTGAGGAGGAAGGGTTCAGCCAAAGTTAGAGGTGCGCTAAGTTTGGCAGAGGAACCCACATGTGGACAAAGATACAGTTATACTTTTGTTTATTATTCCTTGACTTAGAAAAATTTGAATATAGTCCTATAGTCAAGAATTAGAACAATCTCAGTCGTCTAGGGAGACTTAATCTCAGCCCTTCGTGGGACTGGTGGGCCTAGGTCAATTTCTAAGAGGGAAAAAGGGCACTCACTTGGTTCATTCATGAACTAGAGGCTTGGTGACTAAAGGCAACACGAAGAAAACACTTCAAGCTAGGGTTTCAATGAACTAAGGCTTCAGATTAGCACAACCAAGGGAGAGAAAAGTGGCAGAATGACCTCATTATCACTTACAGCCATCATCATCATCAATTAGGCCACTAGCATCAGTGCAGGGAGGCCATACGCAGTCGTGCGATGCTTTACATATCTGTATAGTGCACAGATCAACAAGACCGAGAGGAGACTTGGGCAGCGAAGGCATGTTAAAGAATTTGAAGAGGATCAGGGAAGATTCCTACCTCATTGTAATCAATTTCTGAATATTACTATTGCTGAAGAAGCCTAATAAAAAGCCACCAGGTTTGTAGGCTTTCCCCAATTAGGGGTTTCCTAGGTAAAATTTGTTGTGTACAGTTTTATGGTGTGTTTGTCTTTATTTGTTCCTTATTTTCTACGACATGCTAGTTAGAAAACTCAGTATATTTGTGGATTGAAGTTAAAGTTCAGTTTTTAGCTCTTTTCTTAGCATAGTTGATAGATTAGATTGTTGAGTTTTAAGAAAATATAACATGGTATCAGATCCAAGTCTCTGAGTGAAGACCAACGCCCTTATTTCGACCTCAGGAATTGGTTTAAGGCGCAGAGGACAGGCACAATACAGTTGTAGGTTGTGCTAGGGTTTCTAGCAATGCCCTAGGGTTTTCACACAGAGCATATATTTTCTAGTCAGAACAACGCACTAGGGTTTCTAAAGGGTTCGACCAGCAAAATTTCTTACTAGGGTTTGAAACTAGAGCATAGTTTGGAGGGAGCGACAAATTTCTGCTCATAGAAGGAAAGGATTATTGTGGTACTAGAGGAGCGAGGTGTGAAGGCGTTTGTGGAGAACCCACCAGCCACACCAACTGACCCTTAGCATATGGATTAGCATAAAAAGAACGATGCTAGAGCAAGGAGGATTATCATTGAAGGAGTCAAAGATTGCACTGTGCCACATCTTTCCAGCAATAAGACTGCAAAATAAATGTCAATGGCCATTTTGAACTTATACCAAGGCTCAAGTGAGGCTAGAAAACTTGGCTCAAGGACAAACTTAGAAATATCCGGATGGGCAAGTCTGAGCCCATAATATCTTATCTCGACAAGTTCACCTAGATGAAGGACGAATTGCCCAAAGTGGGGGAGACAGTACCTGAAGGCTAAAGCAAACATGGTGAGTCTTGCACTGCTAGGGTTTCACAAATTGTGGGATAACTTCCAGGATGCAGTGAGTGGCAAAGAAACGCTTCTAGACCAGAAGCGGTTATGGGGTGAATGTGTCCAAGAGGAGATTCGAAGGCAGGCTCAACCTAGGGCTCATGTTAAGAATGAGGACGAGGAGAACTTTGCCCTCGATGGTAATGGGGGCAAGGCCAAAAGTAAGAAGAGCGCAGGAGGGGTCAAGTCTAGCTCCAAAGGCAAGAAAGAAAAAAGGATCTCAACAAGATAAAATGCTTTCAATGCCATCAATTCATACACTACACCACCAAGTGTCCTCAGAGGAAGAAAGGGTCCAAGAAGGACCAAATGGCAACTTCGGTAGAGGTGGATAAGTTCAGTTCCAAATTTGAGGAATTCTCGCTCATAGCTTGCATGGCAAGCTCAATAGCTAGCAACTTATGGTACATTAATAATGGAGCATCCCACCATATGACTAGGAACAAGGAGTATTTCAGCAAGTTGTTGGAGAAGGACTTGCAGTTTCACATTGAGCTAGTAGATTATGGCAGGCACTTGACTAAGGGTGTGGGTACTGTTAGGATTGAGAGGGAGTCTAGTAACCCTCCTAATCTCAAGGATATCCTATACGTTATAGGTCTTAAGGAGAACCTTGTTTCAGATTCAACCCTGGAGGACAAGGGTTATCAGGTTATCTTTAGCAAAGGAAAGGCCTTCCTTACACCCTGCAATTCCAGAGCAACGAAGTAGATTGGAGTGAGCGTGAAGAACCTCTATAGGCTATAGTTTGAGAAATCACGGCCTTCACATTGAGCTAGGAGATTATGGCAGGTACTTGACCAAGGGCGTGGGTACTGTTAGGATTGAGAGAGAGTCTAGTAACCCTCCTAATCTCAAGGATATCCTCTACATTCTAGGTCTGAAGGAGAACCTTGTTTCATATTCAACCCTAGAGGAAAAGGGTTATGAGGTTATCTTCAGCAAAGGAAATGCCTTCCTTACGCCTTGCAATTCTAGAGCAACGAAGTATATTGGAGTGAGCGTGAAGAACCTCTACAGGCTATATTTTGAGAAATCACGGCTTTTAGTAGTAGAGAGGGCCATGTCGAGACCTTAGGGAGCTATGGCACATGCACATGGGCCATTTACACCAAGGAGCACAAAAAATCCTCAGGGAGATGGCCACAAGGTTTCCATAATGCAACTCAAACCAGCATGATGTGTGCAAGGGCTACACACTAGCCAAGTATACCAAGACATCCTTTCCCAACAATGACAACCAAGTCAAAGGCATCTTAGACTTGGTTCATTCAGACATTTGTGGTCCATTCCCTTCTCCGTCCCTCATTGGATACAAGTACTACGTCACCTTCATTGATGACCATTCAAGGAAGACGTGGATCTTCTTCATGCAGAAGAAAGATGAGGCGTTCTTGAAGTTCTTGGAGTTCAAAGCCTTGGTGGAGAACCAAATAGGAAAGAAGGTCAAAACGTTGAAATCAATGACCTACCATATAGCTATAGAATGACATTGTGCTTCTATAATTTGGATTCCCCTACTATAAGTAGGTACCCTCTGTAGGGCAGGGTGGGAATATTTCTCCTTATTACTGTAATAAAAATAGCAAGATAGCAGTGGGGAGTACATCTCCAATGCCTTTAAGGATTTGTGTGCTAAGGAGGGCTTCAGGAGGAAGCTCACCCCACCCTATAACCCTCAGCATAATAGGGTGGCAGAGCACAAGAACCGAAGTATTGTTGGAGCGGCTAAGGTTGTGTTGCATGACCAGGGACTACCATTATTTCTTTGGGCATAGGCATCCAACATTGTAGTCTTTCTGCAAAACAAGAGTCCACATAAGGTGCTTGGACAAGTTACACCATAGAAGGCATTCATTGGAAAGAAGTTGGACGTTTCTCAATTCCGTATTTTTGGCAATTTGGTTTACTGCCATTGCCTTCAAAGAGTCAGAAGAAGTTGGAGCCTATAACAGAAAAGGCATTTTCTTGGACTACAGTGAGACATCCAAGGCATACAAGGTGTACATACGAGCACTGAAGAATACAATTATCAAGCATGATGTCAAATTTGAGGATGAAAGGGCTCTCAAGAAGTCCTTTACAGCGTGAGCAAGCTACAACACAAATGGGGGAGTTGCAGGCTCCTAAGTAAGAGGCTTAGCCAGCTCCTCAGATCACGTCACAACTAGTTGTTGCGTAAGCCGCATAACAGTCAAATGAAGAGGCAGCGCAAGAACAAGAGGAGGGAGAGGAGAAAGTAGTGTACACTCCAACAGTGACACCTAGCATAGGCACAAGAAAGTCAAGGTGGACTAATTAGTTAATTGAGGAGGGGCTATATGGCATTGATGACTGAGTCCTTAGACTTGGATCCTTCTTGCTACAAGGAGGTAGCCTCTCAGTAGATTTGGCGTGATGTTATGGTGGAGGATTACTCTTCCATCATGCAAAATGACATCTAGGAGATTGTGCGAAGGTCAGAGGGCAAATCTATAATTGGATCCTAGTGAGTCTACAAGATTAAGCATGGAGCTAATGTGAGTGTGGAGAAGTACAAGGATAGATTCATAGCCAAAGGATTCTCTCGGGTGGAGGGCATTGACTATGATGAGATTTTTGCACCTGTGGCCTACTATTTGTCCATTAGGATCATTTTAGCACTTGCAATGCAAATGGGGTGGGAGATCCACCAAATGGATAGGAAGATTGTCTTCCTTAACAGTGTGGTTGAGGAAGAGATTTACATTGAGCAGCGAGGAGGGTTTGAGGAAAATAGTAGGGAGACGCATGTGTGCAAGATCAAGAGGACTCTATATGGGTTCAAGCAGGCCCTACGAGCATAGTATTCTTGCATTTACAACTATCTTCTGGGACTAGACTTCACCAGAGTGAAGTTGACCCTAAGTTATACTACAATGTGGTTGGGGGACAGCCTCTCATTCTTGTGTTGTACGTAGACAATCTCATATTGACAAGGGACGAGAAGCTCACCAGTGACTACAAGAAGGATCTTGTAGCAGAGTTTGATATGAAGAATATAGGGCTTACGTACTATTTCCTTGGGTTGGAGGTATGGCAGGGTGATGGATAGATTTTCTTAGGACAATGCAAGTACACTCTGGAGATTTTCAAGAGGTTCTGCATGCAAGATTGCAAGCCCATGGCCACGCCTCTAGTGACAAACTAAAGGAAGGTGGATGCTAACAGAGCAAAGTGAATTTATGCCACACTTTACAGACAATTGATTGGGTCATTTGTATCTTGTGAACACGCGACCTGATATTTGTTATGCAGTGAATAAGCTGAGCCAATTCATGGTTGAACCTACTAGAGTGCACTGGGTTGTTGCCAAACATATCATTAGGTACCTCAGAGACACAGTGGGTTATGGTTTGTTGTACAAATAGGTTGATGGAGTGAAGTTGGAAGGCTTCACAAATGCGGATTGGGCAGGGGATTCCAAAGATAGGAAGAGTACTTAGAGTTGCACCTTCAATGTTGAGTCAATAGTTGTTTCCTGGTTCAGCAGGAAGCAGATATCAGTGGCACTGAACTCAACCGAGGTTGAATACACGTATGCCAGCCTCACATCTTATGAGGCTATTTGGTTGAGGAAGCTACTTGTTGGACTTTTCAATCATACATTATGATAATCTGAGTTGCATTAAGCTCTTTGACAATCCAATGTTCCACAACATCTCCAAGCACATCGAGATCCAATACCAATATATTATATTGTGTTCAAAGGGTCAAGATCAGACTTCATTACATTCCTACAGAAGAGCAAACAACGAACATATTGACCAAAAATTTTCCTAGAGGAAGCTTTGCCTATTTCAGGGACAAAATGGGTGTAGTTCATAACATCTTCCTCTCTAAGAGGAAGTGTTAAATGGAGTTAGAGAAGGAAGGGTTCAATCAAATTTAAAGGGTGTGCTAAGTTTGGCAGAGGGACCCTCAAGTGGACCAATGTGCAATTATACCTTTTTTATTATTCCTTGATTTAGGAAAATTGACTATACTCGAGAATTAGAACAATCTCAATCATCTAGGGAGACTTAATCTCAGCCCTTCGTGGGACTGGTAAGCCCATGTCGATTTCTAAGAGGGAAAAAGGGTGCTCACTTGGTTCATTCATGGACTAGAGAGTTGGTGGCTAAAGGTAGCAAGAAGAAAACACTTAAAGCTAGGGTTTAAGAAAACTAGGGCTTCAGATCAACGCAACCAAGTGAGAGAATAGAGGGAGAACAACCTCATTATCACTTCCAACCACCGTCATCTTTTGTCAGACCACTAGCATTAGCACAGGGAGGTCGCACGCAGTTGTACAATGTTGTACAAATCCATACAGTGCTCAGATCAACAAGGTTGTGAGGAGACTAGGGCAGTCAGGGAGTGTTAAAGAAATTGAACAGGATCAAGGAAGTTTCCCACCTCATTGTAATCAATTTCTGAATATTACTATTGCTGAAGCAGCCTAATAAAAGGCCACCAAGTTTGCAAGTTTTCCTAAGTTGGGGGTTTCCTGGGTAAAATTTTTTGTGTACAATTTTATGGTGTGTTTGTCTTCATTTGTTTCTTATCTTCAATTGCATTCTAGTTAGGAAACTCAGTATATTTGTGGATTAAATTTAAAGTTCAGTTTTTAGCTCTTTGCTTAGTATAATTCACAAATTAGATTGTTGGAAAATCTAACATAAGCTAGAACAAGATAAAGCTAATAAATTATGAACTAATACACAATTCTTGAAGTAATAAGAGAAGGTTTGGTTTAAGCATAAAGGTTAAATCGTACATATAAAATGGTCAAAAATAAAAGAAAAAAGAAAATAAATGAAAGATCGAGAAAATGAAAGTATGAAATCATGTCTTCTAAATAACTCTTCAAATAATGAGATAAGATCTAAACATAAATGTTTGTATATAAAGAGAAAAACATAAAGATTTGATGATACATTTAAAATGGTAAAGGTAAAAGATAAAGAGAAAATAGATGAATGGTAGGTTAAGGATTGATTCTCCTTCCTATCTGCCTAGAAATGGGATCAAGAGGGATGTACAGCCAGTCCGCGCCCCCGCACACTAAACTACCAATTGGGATAGCTGCTGCAGCTGGCTAGACATCATGTTGGCCCTTCCGACCTCTTCTTTTTGCCCCTTGGGACCTCCAGGAAGAGAAGAAACCAAAGTTTATGCCAACTTTTTCAAAAAGTCTGATAATAATTAGGCAGAGAGAGAAGCTCGTATCTAAGAGATATGGTGGAAAAGTTGCTCCTATGAATAACTATAGTGGAAGTGGAGAAACCCTTTCTATCTCAAGCTTTCCTAATAGTTATGATACCTACTGCTCTAACATCCCACCCTTGCTAACTGAATGGCGACCAACTAATTTAATGAATAGTAATAAATGCTTTCTTGGATACATGAAAACTGGATGATATAGGTGCAATGGATCAAGCTATGGGCGAAGGGCATTAGAAAAGGATTATACGTTTTATAAAGTACAACATCGTAAACAAACAAGAGCCATGTGGTGGCAATGACACTGCTTTTGTATTTTGTGCATGTAGTGCACACGCAGAAAATACATCAGTGGCATTGCCACCATGTGGCTCTATGTTCCCTTTGTAGTCACCTATACACTGTAAGAGAAAAATTAGCTTTGCTCAATATATTAGATGAGCTAGCAATGCTAATAAGAGAATTGCTTGGCCTTGATCAGAATCAAATCACATTCATAATGTCTGAGCTCCTCTTTTAACATTTCTTGAGGCACAAGACTTTTGAGGAACAACTGTGAGCTAGCAAATCGGGCTCATTATGACATACATTCAAAAACAAGGCAAGAATCCTATGACTGGAAAACATTTGGATTTGAAGGGCCTCATAAAACTTCAGTTCCATGAAAATTTAGAAGGTAGGTATGCATAATTTGAAGAAATTCCATAGAGATCAAGCAAGTCTACTATTGCAAATAACATTTTAAATTTTTTCTTACTTTAGAAAATGGTACAAAGGCCTTTGGTTAGCATCAACTTATCAAGTTTGGCTTTTCACAGTTGGACTTTGATTGATTTATATCCAAGAGTTTGGCACTTGAGCAGGATTCAGTCAAACCCATTTTAATGTACCCTTACATGAAATCCTCAATAGACTACAGTGCAAGAACCCAACT
>APFE030957869.1:37818-52843 GCA_000404065.3 Pinus taeda
TTTATATTAAATTGAAACTTATCATAATTTTTATATTAAATCAGATTTATATTTTCTTTTAAATAATAATGTAAATATTGGATATGTGTTGTTTTATTAATATTTTTAGATACATAGATTTTATTTATATGTGATTTCTATGGATTATTTTTTATTATTAATTGGTTTAGTTTATTTTATAAAAAAATCATTATATTTTAAAATAAATAATTTATATTTTTTTTCTTTACAAGAGGCATTTAGAGTGGATTTGACTTATTTTTCTTTGTTGTTTTCTTACTTGTTTAGTTCGCATGTTTTCATTTTTGCTCACCTTCTAGTTTCTACTTGTTCTACTTCCTTTTCTGATTCCACATTTGATACATCATCTATTAAAATCTACACCCTTAACTTATATCTTCCTTCCTACAGAAAAGAGGCATCTCCCTCTTCCTTTGTTACTACCATTTCCTGCAACTTTTGTAAGCAAACCTGCCTTTAAAAAAGAAATATAAAAAAACAAAATACGATTAATAAAAATATAATAAAAATATTCTTTTTCAATATAAAAATAGATAAATATAATTTATATAAAAACATAAATTATAAATTATAATTCCTTTTAATAATATAATTAATATGTTTTCTATTAAAAAAAATCAGCGCTGACATTGACCATCTGCCCTGGAAATCAGTACGAATGGCAGATGATGCTTTCATATATACACGGACGTGATGGGGGCGTTAAATTAGACGAAGAGGTTTGTAATCCAGAATTCCCCACTGAAGCGAAAGAGCTGAATTATTAATTTAACCCCAGATAGGATCGAAGAAGTAAGTTTAATTGACATGTTGAATTGTTTTCCGAACAAAAAGAAATTTAATAAAATGATGCGATGAGAGCTCTTTAATACCAGGAAGTTGAAATATGGTTTAAATCAACAACAGGTTACACAGGTTCTGAACAAAAGGAAATTTAATTAAATGATGCGATGAGAGCTCTTTAATACCAGGAATACCAGGAAGTTGAAATAGGGTAACACAGGTTCTGAACAAAAGAAATTTAATTAAATGATGCGATGAGAGCTCTTTAATACCAGGAGAGCTCTTTAATACCAGGATGTTGAAATAGGGTTACACAGGTTCTGAACAAAAAGAAATTTAATTAAATGATGCGATGAGAGCTCTTTAATACCAGGAAGTTGAAATAGGGTTTAAATCAACAACAGGTTATACCAACAGGTTCATCCGAAGATCTAGTTTTGTTAAACAAATGATTACCCAAATTGATACCTAAGCTTATCCTAGAATAGTGTGCTAACCTTAGCCAATAATTCATTGCGAAAAAGGCTCAATCATAACCCTGATCACTAGCCACACAATTACTCAATATTTCATTCATTCAATCACTTGTCAATTCACCATAGAGCGAGCTCAATAACACCATAAAGAGTACAGGTGGCACAACACACAGCCATAGCAGGGTTATACCAGAAAATCACGGGAAGCAGATTTACAAAAAAAAAAAACAGGATATACTGTAAAACTAACACGGCAGATTAAACCAAAAAAAAGCAGGGTATACAGTTAAGCTAACACACTACATGGTATACCCAAAACCATTGATTAAACTACTAACATACCGCACAACTATAGAGGTTGTACCAAAAAACCATAAACATAACACACCGCACCAATGATGCCTGAATTGGCATGGGGAGATAGTGGTTACATATGATAAAAGCAGATTTGAGAAATGAATGAAAAATTAAATCTACGAAAAGTGGTGGACGCATCAGATTTAAACCATTGAGAAGGACACCGAGCTTTAAGTTTAATAAAAATCACAGAGATGCAGAGCCATTTATTTATATATATATATATATATATATATATATTTTTCAGGAGAAAAAAGCGAGATGTATTATATTGAGATCATATAATTGCAGATGTGAGACACATCCAGATAATAACCAATACATATGTGCATATATCTGAGCATATATCAAAATTTTGACCAATTCTGATAAAACAATATCAGTATCTCTGAGATGTTGGTGTGAGCATAATGCAAAAATTATAGTACTCTTCATAGAGGGTATATCAGAGATGAAGAGTGATTCATATAGATCCATAAATCATGTGCCAATCTGTCAAAATATTGTCAAAAATGGATGATGTCGGCATGACTGAGTCGGTGAAAATATGAGCATTCCGCCATTTCCATACGGCCCATAGAAGGATGAGGATGAGATAACGCCTATTCCCGGACTGTTTGCTCCACCATATAAGGGCTGCACTAGGAGAAATAAAATCAGTCAGTTGAAAATCAAAGATGTTTGACATTACGTACCAGATCTGCTGGATGATTGGGCATTTGAAGAACATGTGGAGATTTGTTTCTTCATCTGTTTTACACATAGTGCACCTGCTGGGTCCATGCCAATATCTTTTCCTGAGGTTGTCCCATGATAAATTCTTGTTGTAGAAAACAAGCCAGGCAAAGAGAATGATCTTCGGAGGACATTTCGCCTTCCAGAATATAAATGGGAAGGTTGGAGAATGATATGGAGTTCTGTTGCATATCAAATGTGAATAGATATCTCTGACAGAAACAGGTCTTCGAAAACAACTGACAGTCCATAGTAATTGATCTTTGTCTCCATGTCGATGGATGCCGCTTCCATTTAGCAGGTCAGTGATAGATTTCCATATCCCTTCCCAAATGTCCTGTAGGTTGAGGTCGCGTCCATTCTTCCACACAGGGGTGGTTCCATGCCAATCCTTGATGAGCTTGTCCCATGTAAATAGTCCTTGTCTCTGTAGCTGTATGATGAGGCCCTTTGGAAGATTTAAGTCGGTTTGATTGCAAATTATTGGATCAATGCCGATATATACGCTGCTGCCTGAATATATACGCCATCTCAGCCTAGATATGAAAAGGGATTCTATTTTCCGCATACTGTGCCAAATAGGGGATCCAGACCGGGGTCCGATGATTCCACGCCGTAACCAGAATTCCATAGGTCTTCCTTTCAAATATCTGAAGCGAATTATATTACTCCATGGGGTGTGTCCGTATATACCCCTCCACAATGATCGGCATAGGAGCGCGCGGCCAAAAAGGCGTAGGTTCATAATGCCCCATCCACCTTGCTGTTTTGGTATAGATATGTGGTCCAGTTTTGCAAGGTGCATCTTTTGTTGCTTTGTGGAACCACCCCATATGAATGAAGCAGTGATTTGGTTGATGCGATGAATAGTGCTGATGGGCAGATGGAACAGATGGGCCCAATATACAGACATGTGAGTCAATACCGCCTTTGTAAGGGTGACTCGACCCGCCAGAGATAGAGCACGGTATTCCCATGATGTAATTTTGTTGTAATAGCGTCCAATAAGCCAATCCCAATCAGACGCTGTATACTTATGTGTTTTCAGATGAAAACCCAGATATGTGATGCCGCACTGCAGAGATAGTGCCTGAACCCCAAACATGGCTGCAATATCTTTTATCAGATCCGTGCATTCGCCATGGTAATATAAGATGGATTTATGGTTGTTGATCGAAAGACCTGTGGCTTTTTGAAATTTGTTGAGGATATCAAGTATACAATCCCATGATGATCGATGAAGCATGGCACATATAAGGACATCGTCGACAAATAAATTATGGGACAGAGATATTTGTCTACAAATATTGATGGGGATGCATCTCTGTTCAGCCACGGCCCTGTTAATGTGTAGGCTGAGCGTATTCATGGCGAGAATGAAGATAATGGGGGCAAGCGGACATCCTTGGCGAAGGCCCCTGCCAGCATGGAAGAAAGGGGAGGGGATCCCGTTGATGTTGATAGCATATTTGACACCCTCAATACACGCCATGATCCAGGAGATCATTTCCATACAGAGACCAATCTTAACCAGGAGGCAGCGGATAAAGCCCCAGTCCAGGCAGTCGTATGCCTTTTTAAGGTCAATTTTAAGAATGGCCCCATCAATATTCTTGGAGTACATCGAGAAAATGCATTCCTGAGTAGATGCAACAGCGTCCAGAATATTATGCCCCTTCAGAAAAGCGTGTTGATGACTTGATAAATGGACGGCCATAGTGCCTTTGATGCGCTCCGCAATGATCTTTGAGATAATTTTAAAAGAAATGTTGCACAGAGATATCGGTCTATAGTCGGAGAAAGAGTCGGCATCTCGCTTCTTGGGGATGAGAGCAATGAGAGTGGAAGTAGAGTGCGGATGGATGTGTCCATTGATGCGAGAATCCTCGATCATCTTGAGAAGTTCTTGTTTGATAAGATCAAAAAAATGCAGGAAAAATTCGATGGTCCAACCATCTGGTCCAAGACATTTGTCCTTGCTGAAAGCCTTTAGAATTCCTTTGAGCTCTTCCTCAGTAACCGGCAGATATAATGCATCATTGATAGAATCGTCAAACATGACCGGAAATATATCAGTTCCCCATAATATATCGTGGATGGCACATCCCGGTCCGCGGCTATATTGGTTTTTAAAATGAGAAAGAGCTGCATTAGTGATATCCTGTTGAGAGGTGAAATATCCATCAGCTCCGTCTTGAATTTTCTAGATGGAATTAGACTGGCGTCTATAATTGGCAAATTTATGAAAAAAATTTGTGTTGCGGTCCCCCAATCCCAACCATAAGGCCCTGCTTTTAAGGCGCCAAGAGGATTCCTCCGATTGCAAAATTCGGATTTTTTGCCGAGTGAGTTCTGCGATCATGCATTTCTGTTGAAGAGATATGGAGTTAGGATCATGGGAAGATAGAATATGGTCCAGATCCTGCTGGATCTTGGAAAGCGCAGAGCGATCACTCTTTTTTTTTTTAATTTGCCAAGTCCGGATTTTGGAGCGGACATAATCCATGCATTCACGTAATGAGGGACCCTGTGCACAAAAAGTCGAGTCGTGCCATGCAGTGGAGACGGAAATATTAAAGTCTAGATCATTAAGGAAAGAGTGATCAAATTTGAAAGGATAAGGCCGACGAGAGAGATGTTGTCGCCATGAAATGAGTAGCGGCCTGTGATCAGATATAGAATCTATCCCAATGGAGAAAACCGGCAAGCCCATAACATCAATTAAGTCTGTCATCATAATGACCCGGTCAATACGCTTGGCAATGTATGCTGCGCCAATCCGTCCATTCTGCCAAGAATGAGTCTGTGGGGAAGGATCAATATCAATGAGGTTCCAGAGAATTAGTTGGGAGCGAATATAGTCTGATATGGGATCCACTTTTCTGCCACAGCCCCATACTTCCTCGGAACATAGGGTGAAATTCATATCTCCTACCAGCATCAGATGGGGGATCTGACAAAGATCCGATGAGAAGAATTTGTGCCAAAAAGGTAGCCTGTTCATATATGGGGCATATATGTTAATAATATTGATGGGGAAATCGTAGCCACGAAAGGTGGCCGAGAGCATAATACCAGCGAAACATTTATATGCGGATGCACGAATCCATAGAGGATTCCACAGAGCGACAAGACCGCCAGAAAGACCATGTGCATCAAGAGCCACAATGAACCATGTAGGGAACATTTTCCTGAAGTAAGAAATAGAGGTGAGCCGATCATGCATAGATTCCTGGATAAGAACCATCTTCGGACGAGCAGAGAAAATAATGTGTTTGAGCGCAAGGAATTTGGGGCCAGCGCCGAGCCCGCGAATATTCAAAGAGATAATGTCCATCAAGACTTTGAAGGACCAGCCAAGTCTGCTCTAAGAGGCTGGGAGCGAGGAGATGACATATCAAGAATAGGAATGTCGATCAGAGATGATGTGTGGTCCCCATGTGCAGATGAATTTGTTCGTCCACGGAAGTGGCGGGATCCTCCCCGCGATGTCTTGCGAACAGTAATATTTTTCCCCGAGGCCGGACTGATGGTGGGAGAATTGAGATGAGAGGGTTTATGGATGGTGAGAGGCTCAAGTTCCACGGATCGATGGTGAAGAAGAATATCGACGTCATTGTCAAAATGATTGACAGGCGAGGAAACGGGGGAATTGGTTGGGGTGACAGTCAAAAGGGGTTCCTTTCCTCTGTAAGGCATGGGGGATGTGGCCCGGGGAGGGGAGGAAGAGGAAATAAAAATAGGGAGGGATCCCATGTTTAAATCGCCAATCGGGATAGGGGAGGGGGAGCGGACAGGGGCGTCAGTGGGAGGTTCAGGGATGGATTCAAGAGGAAGATGGGGTATACGATGATGAGGGGATTCTAGGTGGGGCGGTCCAGGTATAGAGGGGGGGGGAGGTGAGGGGGAAGAATGAAGCCGGGAAGATGGGAGTGTGACAGAGGGTAGATCTGCATATAGAGGGGGGGAGTCCAGGGGATGGCGGCGGGCAGATTTAGAGTAATGAGGGTGGCGGCGACGGTGAGCTTCCCGATTAGGGCAATGGGCAATAAGATGGCCAGTTTTATGGCATGCAGCACACCGAAATGGAATGCCCCAGAAATCCAGCCGCTGAGTAATCCGTAAACCCCGCCAAGAGATGTCGATATGTTCAGGATAGCCGCCCCTATAAGCGCGGTCAATGAGGATCCATGCAATGCGCTTGTCCTTTTCACCCAAAACCCAGGGATCCGCATAGACAAATCTACCAATGGAGTTCCCAATGATCTCCAAAATTTCCTTAGACCAAAATTCAAGTGGGAGGTTCGGGAGTTTAACCCAAATCAAGTTATGAGGAGGAGTGTTCTTGAGCGGGTCATATCCAATGTACCATCTGTGGAGAGCAAGAAAGCTCCTCTTGAAAACCCATGGAGCGCGCAGTGTATTTTCAGAATCGGCGGCATCGAGGAATTGGAAGCAATACCAATCCTTCATGAGGTGGGAGATGATAGGCGTGTAGCCTAAAACAGGCTTCCAGTGAACAGATATCCACTTTCTCATTTCAACATCATCCATAACCGGGAAATGCCATTGACCAATGAGAGCACATTTCTGTAGACAGTCGATCCTCTCAGTGAGATGGGCACCATCCAAAATGATGGCAGGCGGCGGAGCCGAAGATTTGACCGGAGCGCGCCCACCCTTTGTGGCCCCATGAGACATAGGGTGGCGGAGAGGAGGGCGATAAGGATCATTTGAAGGGCCAGAAATGGCATCGTGGACAGCGGAATGAATGGCGGTCCTGTCCAGAGTGGAGCGAGCAGGCAAGGAGGCACATTCCGTAGCCCGTGATTCTTCAGCAAGAATGGTTGCCCGGATCATAGCCTCCGTGGCAGATGAGTCAGACGTAGAGTCCATAGAGGGACAAGAACAAAGTCCAGTCAGAGCAACGGGTGGGACCGAGAATAGAATGATTAATAAAAGCCCTCGGAATCAGGAAAATGACGAAATGATGCTCAAAAAGGATGGGGATCTGGAGAAGAAGTACATAGAATTTTAAAGAGGAAGACTATAAGCGCCGTCACTGACAAAAAGAAGGATGGAAGGTCAGAAAAGAATTATGACAGATCCCAAAAAAGCCTGGAGAAGATCAAGCCAGAACATTCCATCAGATTTAGTCATAAAGATGACAGGTGGAACCGACAGGCAGACGAAGAGATCCACCGGAAAAAATTCCGGCAAACGATACAGGGAGAGGCAGCAGAGCCGAGGATGGGCCAACTCCAGGAGCCGAGGCGGAGGCGGAGTTCAACTGGAAAAAAGTGGTATCCCTTCAGAGAGATATACCGCAGATAAAATCAGAGGGAGCGCAACGAAGACGCAGTGGAGTTATGACAGGAGAGACAGCAGCAGTAAACAGATAAAATACACCACCATGAGCCGAAGCGTAGACGAATATCAGAGCAAGGCCGGTATATGAAAAAAAACTTTTTCAGGAATAGAAGACAATCCATGGACATTCTAACGGATTCGGATAAATATCCAGATGCAGATTATAATAATCAAACATATGAATGAAACGGCCAGAGCTGTGATAATTAAAGATGCAAATAATATAAATAGATGCCAGGAAGAGATTTCCAGGGGAAATCCGCACTCACAGTAAGCCATATGAAACCAGAGAATCGATATAACGCAGAAACTATTAATGGATAACGGATAATATTATAGTATGAGAAAGAAACATGAGTAGATACCGAAGTTCATATGATGTACAGAGGGTGGCAACTGGAGTAGGAAACATACCTGAAAGAGCGCCAACGCGAGGGAGGAAGATACGCCACCAGCAAATGAACCAGGGTTATGGCGAGTCTGTAACCAGGAAGGGAGATATCCGGCGGTCTAGCAGAGACTAAGGCAAGTAAGAGTTGACGTCCCGTGCCAGGGGGCACAGGAGCGAGGGGGAGGAAAACAGTGTTCAAAAGATGTTATGGGTTATATAGAGAAGGCATGCGTCTGTGGAGGAACCACGTCCCGGGAAATCATGCAGAGGGAATAGTCTATCAGACAGCAGCTGTCCAGGGGAGGCGGGGTGGGATTCCGAAAACATGTCGCAAATAGTGATAGGAGGGGCTGCCGGCTAGCAAACAAATGTCCAGTAAAAAACAACCGCAAAAGGTGTTGCTTACCAGGGACAGCGCGCAAGAGATGATTGGATCTGAGAAGGGTTCATGCTGAGGGATTGGTTGCAGATGCGGTGCGCTCCTCGGTGGCGCTCCTCCAGCAGCTTCCCCCGAAGAGATCCTCCATATTTGGTAACGAACTTCCATACCCAAACATACCAAAGTATCCTAACGCCCCATTGAAGGATATCAGGACCATAAAAGAATCAAATTTTTTTTTTTTTATATATATATACATATACCTATACCTGGAATTGGGATTCCATACGAATGATTTCATTTTTTCCAGCGAGGTAGGCTTTCATTTCACTCATTTCTGGTGCAAATGGCTAAGACTTTACAATTAAAAAAGAGTCAGGTTAATTAAAAAGAATGGCTTCTGATAATGGAGCAGATATTGGCAGAAATATCAAAATTAAATGGAGTTCGATTCAAAATACAGGGTAATCAGATAGAATTCCTTCTGACAACGGAGCAATGGAATTCGATTCATACCAATATTGAAAGATTATTGATTTCTATGAAAGAAATAATTGAAAAAATAAATCTAATAAATCTGGTGGACGCATCAGGTATAACTATTGTGGAGGCAGAGCTTTAAATTCAATAAAAATGACTGATGCACCAGGTTTAGACTAATTAACAGGGGAGATGCATGCCAATTTATATATATACCTGGATTTGGTGTTGGTAGTGATGATTCCATTTCTTCAGCGAGGTAACGTTCGAACCGCAGCAACGCCAATGATCTGTTTCTTTCATTCATTTCTCAGCAACACTAGCGACCTTTTTCCTTCCTCTACTCATTTCTGGTGTAAAAAAGAATACATAGCAATTAAATAGGATTGTTGCTGACAAGAGAGCAGATAAATTAAATGGAAATCAATTCATACAATACCTAGAAAGATCATTGATCTCCGTGATCCCAAGAATTGTAAACAACTTAACTGCCATTTTTCTTGCCTCCAATCTGTTTCACTCTGGCCTCCTCCTCCTCTATCCACACAGACATACATGGACTCAAACTCGACCTAGACACAGACCGAGACTCGAACCACTCAAACCACAGACTGACCGACCCAGACTCAAACCACACAGATAACCCACAAGGATGCCAATCTGAACATAGACAGAGGAGGAAAATGCTGAGAACTGATAAGACTTTGAGATATATATAGCCATTCTCCATCTTCCTTCAACGGCTATATATTTTTGGCGCCTACCTCCTCTGGAACCCTACACCGGATATATATATTTCCGGCGCCTACCTCCTCTAGAACCTTACACCGGATATATATATTTCCATCGCCTACCTCCTCTGAACCATCCACTGGATACATATTTCCGGCTGGTACCATCCACCGATTATGGATAGAAATGAATACCTGCTGTCTATTCAAATTTTCAAGTTCCAGGTCATCCTTCTTGCATTTTTGGGAAGCCACTACCTCCTCCTCTCTTTTTTTGGGAAGCCACTACCTCCTCTGAACCGTCCACCAGATACATATTTCCGGCTTCTCCCTTCCCTGAACCATCCACCGGATACATATTTCCGGCTTCAACTTCCTCTGAAACCATCCATTGATAGAAATGGATCTTTGTTGTGTGTTCAATCGAGCTCACCCTGCATTTTATACCTTTGCAGCTTTTTCTTGGGTTCAATTTTTACCTTTTTTAAGGAAATGTCAAATGCACATTTTTGCCAAATGGATTTGCATGTTATTGCCAAATGGATTTGCATGTTAATTTCAAATTTTATTTTAAAATTTCATTTATGTCGTGAATGTTTATGTTTGAAGCACTATGTGCCTAGGCTTGAGAGCTCAACATTTCAACGGAAATAGGAGGTCATTATTTTTATTTTATATAATACTCCACTGTATATGAATATTATTTTTCATTTTAAATGGTCAAATATCATCCATGCAAGTATAGAATAAATTTGTGAAACAATTTTGTTTTTAACAAGTATAAAAACAAATTGGCAAGTAAAATTATATGTATATTATGTGGGGTAACAATTTTTTTTAATGAAAGGCAAAGTCTTTGATTTTGATAGGAACTAGCACAATAAGTTAAATGGTTGGTAAAACCCAATAGATATAAAAAAAACTTACTTTATAATATATTTCACATTGCCAAAACTCTATTTGAGATAATAATAATAATAATTGTTATTAATGATAAAAAGATTTAATATTAGTATGTTTGAAATAACCCAGATGATTAGGAGATTTTTGTAGAAAATTCCTTAATCAGTGTCCATGTACATTTTGTAGTCATTCGTATTAAGGATTTGATCTCAATATCTTTTTGTAGTTTGTAGAATGGGCCAAAATTTTTCTTCTGGATTTACCTCAAAGCTTGCTAATGGAAACAATTTTTAATTGTAGTTTTAGGAATGGATTTGATCTCAATATCTTTTGGTAGTTTGTAGAATGGGCCGAAATATTTCTTCTGGATTTACCTCAAAGCTTGCTAATGGAAACAATTTTTAATTGTAGTTTTAGGAATAGAGAAGGAAAAGTTGTCCTAATTGTATTAATTCTTTTTTTTGCAAAAGTTGTTGATCTCATCATACCCTTTTTTTTATGGGTTAGGTTTGTTTTATATAAGTAATTGTCAATATGGACATATTTTTGAGGCCACTTACTAGAAAATTGAAAGATTTAGTGAAGATATTGGCTAGGGAGACTATAACTCAAGAGGTAGAGAGTTTTAACACAATTGACAATGTGAAAGCCAAAATATGCAAAAGGGATATGCTTCATCCGTTGCTTTCTCTAAGAGGCGAAATGCAAATCTTTCTTAAGACTTTGACTGGAAAAAACCATTATTCTTGAGGTGGACAACTCAAACATCATTCATAATGTTAAGGAAAATATGTAGGATAATTATAATTAGGGCTTACCTACTAACCGAAAATGGTTAACCTTCACTAGTAAACAACTAGAGGATGGTGGTACAATCACTGATTATAACATCCATAAGGAATACATTCCAATTGGTTTTCAATTTGAGAGGCAGAATGGAGATCTCAAAACTCATAAGTAAATCTAATTGGTTTTCTCTTTGAGATGTGGAATGCAGATCTCAAAACTCTAGATGGGAAGAAAATTATTCTTGAGGTCAATAGATCAATTACTATCAATAATGTCAAGGCTAAAATTCAAGACAAGGAATTCCTCCAAATCATCAAAGATTTATTTTTTCTAGAAAGCATTTTGAAGATGACAAGTTTGTAGTTTATTATAATATTCATAGGAATTCATCTTGCTTCTTATCCTTCACCTTCGAGGGAATATGTAGATCTCTGTGAATATGTTGATTTTTAATACTATTATAGTTGATGTTATGATATCTAATACAATTGACAATATGAAGGCCAATATTCAAGACAAGGAAGGAATTCTTCCATATTAGCAAAGTTTGATCTCTGTTGGGAAGAAACCTTAAGACATAAGGACTTTCGCAAATTTATTTTGAAGGAATTGTGGTGTAGGAATTTAGTTCTTGACTGTATTCTAACCACTTGCAGAAAGTGTACCGAGATTTACACTCTCTTGTATAGTAACGCAAATCATTCAAGAACCTTTTATACAACACGAAAAATAGGGGTTTGAAAATGTTCTGTTTAGTTAGTAGGAATTGTACACACAGAACAAGAACTGAACTATGATCACATGAATGTTTAAGGGAATATGAAGTTTTGTAGGCAACAATTTAATTGGTTTTGGTTTGCTGGTTTAATTCAATTCTAGGAATGCCCAAATTCGATTCACTCACCACAATACACAGGGATAACACAATGTTCACTTTAACATCGATTCCAAACAAAACAATAATAATGGTAATGTGTGTTACATGAATCTGCTTTGTATCCACATGTGGAAAGGGAGCCTGGGAAGGTCGTTATACTCAAACTTGAAGATCCAGATTCTACATATCACAATGCGCTCCATTCTTATTATTGTTGGTTTCACCACAACCACAGGATATTGTCCCAACCTTTCAACACATTCATTCACTCATTGACATACAAATTCATACAAACAAAAATTAAAACCAAAATGTGTTGCGAGAAAGACTAGAAGTTGTTATGCGTACTATAAATTGTGAATTTGAATAGAAAATTAACAAATGTATTTGTAAAGCCTCCAATTCATTGAGAAAATAATTTCACAGTTCATACCTTGGAACAAAATTCATAGAGGTTCTTTATACTGTTAATTTGTCCATGTTTCATTGCAGAGCCCCTTCGTATTTTTTTTTCACTCCCCAAAAGAAACCCCAAATCTCAATTTTTGAAGTTCTTTTTAAATATCCCCCAAATATCTGAGATCAACTACTTGTAACCTAACTGGATCCTTTTTTTTTTTTTTAATTATTAACTGAATCATACTTGTCTAATCCTAAACAAAAGATATAATTTCTAATTATTATTTTTTCCTCCAATTTATCCCAACAAAATAATGACATTCAACTATTGCTCTACTGAAACTAAGACTCCTAGAATCAGAGTGGGGAATTTTTTTAAAATCCACTTGCATCAAATTCAATCTTCACCTTGTTCTTTGTATACATGGTGGCATGCAGATTTTTGTCAAGACATTGAATGAGAAGAAAATCAGGTTTGAACTTGAGAGTTTTGATATAATTGACAAGGACAAGGATTAAGAGGGATTATCTCCATATCAATAGAAGTTTATATTTCTTACGAAGCAACATGAAGATGGAAGGATTCTTGTAGATTAAAAAATTAGAATGAATCAACCCTCCACCTTATTCTTTATCTGCATGGTGTTATGGGTATTTCTATCAAGATATTGATTGGTAATACTGTTACTCTTTGAGTCGATACCTCCAACTCGATTGATAATGTCAAGGCTAAAATCTAAGACAAAGAAGAGACTCCTCCTAACTAGGGAAGCCTTTTGATTGTTATAACCCTCTTGAGATCAACTTTTACACTTGCTTGAGACATAATCTGACCCAAAATCTTCCCTTTAGTGACACCGAAAGTGATCTTCTTAGGATTTAAGAATATGCCAAACTTATGACATCTCTAAAACAATTGTCTAAGGTGATCAAAGTGACTACTTCCTTCTTTGGAAAATAATAGCATGTCATTGAAGTAGAAAACTATAATTTCATCCATCAAACCCTTGAAAAAGCAATGACCATGACATGCTAGAATGTACTTCCAACATTAATGAAACAGAAAGGAATCTTATGTTATGGATATGTTTCCCAATGAGTAACGAATTTCGATTTATGAAAATTAGAAGGTTTGAGGGATATCTAATTGTAGTTTGGGAAACTATTTACAAGACACATCAATTGGACACCATAGAATTCTTGGAGGATTTCCTCCATAGGTGCGAAATGGTAGTTGTATTTTAATGAAAACTTATTCAAATGTAAAAAATAAACGCATAAACAAATATCCCTAGTTTTCTTCCTAACTAAGACCAAATTGGATATCCGCTGTGAGTAATGAATTAAGTATATGACTTCTACTGCTTCCGTATTATCTAATTCATCCCTAATTGTTTGTTCCAAACTAGGTTTTTCTTCCTATGTTTTTCCTTATAAGGCTTTGAATAAACAATTATAGACATGGAATGAAGCATTTATTACATATTGAATACTTTGAGGTCCTCGTAGGACCAGGAAAAAGCATCCTTGAATTCTATTAAGAGTGAATCTATGAAGTAAGTGAACTGACAAGGGGAACATTCCGACCTTATAAAAATCATCTTTCGATTTTTTCATGTTCCCATGTTTATAGGGGTAGTTTATTTTGCCTTCCTAATGGATTTAGTATTAATATAGGTGTATGGGTAGAAGCATCATTATAAACAAACATGGATATCCCAAGCATACTCTTATTGGTTTTCGATTGAATTATATCATTGGTTCCTCTTTTATCTCATGGAAAATGTGCAAGTCTTTGAATTCCTCGTTTGAAGGAATCTACATAAATTTCATTAGTTTCAAAACATTTCCAAGAGTCAAAATTTATTAGGTAATGCAACCCTTGGGATCACATAGAAAGACTCCAACACTAGATCCTTGTTTGCATTTGGCACCATCAAAATCCATGTTAAAAAGCATTTCATCTTGTTCATGATTAGGAACATGAATATATTCTTTAGATAGAACACTATAAGCAACCATCCAACTTTCTCAGTAAGGCACATGTCTTATGTAGAAGGAAGTAGGTAAAACTTGTTCTCAATATTTTAGCTCTATCATGATGACAACTTTGCAACCTATTGATGAAAGGTGAAGTGGGCATCCTCTATATTTCTAACCGTACTCTTTGTTTTTTTCAAGCATTTTCATTTCTGTTTTAGGATTAGATTTACTTTTCATGTTACTAGATAGTTAATAAATGAAGAGCTTATATCTTTCCTGTGCTTAATGTTATATGATGATTTTTGGATGGACGCTACTTATGTTTTATTGTGTGTTGCGTGGATGCAGATT
>APFE030957869.1:56160-81390 GCA_000404065.3 Pinus taeda
CATGTGCCCCAACCTCTCCACCAAATTTTGTGGCTAGAGCACATCCGATGCTACCCCAAATCAACACTCCCTCTTAGCGAGGACTGTGCTCTAGCAATACTCCTCACTGAGTATTACTTCTGATCATCCGACTTCGGTCCCTGTGCTGATGCTAGGCCTACTGCACACCATCCTCTACACTGTTGTATTATGTACTGCTGCCCATGGTTCTGCCACTGCCACCGTTGCATCTGTACAACAACTCCCTCTGCATCCGTGTTGTTGTTGGTCCTTTCTCCCAACATTGCATCTGCACTGCACCTCCTCTCCTCATGTTGCATCATGCTGCCCACTACTACACTGCAACTCAGTTACTGAGAAGTAAGTAACTAATCTCTCAACTGACCTCTCTATTGGGCTAGAGACACCCATTGATGCTAAAGCTCCCTCTGTTGCTGATAAGTGCTCCCTCTCTTACCTCTGCTCTGCTCCAACAACTCCCTGCATCTCTCATCGTTGCACACCTTTGTGCCATCCTCCACTAGTGCAACACTCCTGTGCCTCTTGCACTACTGCAGCCTGCTAGCCTCATACTGTCGCGGGACTCCTACACTGTAGCTCTCTCTGCTGCTCCATCTGCATCTGTCTCTACCCGACTCACCTAGCTCTCTCTACCACTCCATCCACATCTGTCTCTACCCGACTCAGCCTGTCCTGCCACTCCTCTTCGGGGCTTAGTCGACTAGGTGCATTGTAAGTCAAGCATCAGTATAGGCCCGAAATGCTCTATATCATGAAGTGCCCGTAGCAAGGTCTAATCTAAGAGGCTAGGTACCTCGAGGATCCTGCCCCTCATCGCCTATAGTCTGCCTGACTACAGCTCGATGTCTCCCCACTTCTGTTCAAGTGGCGCATGTGCACTCATGCATAGTCATTGTCTGTCAAAACTTCCTTCTCTGCCCATGCTGGCACTGCCTTAGTCTCGGAAGACTCTCCCTTACTCTTCTGCCTTGGACACTGGGTCACATAATGACCCAACTCCCCAAAGTGGAAGCACTTGAACTTGGAGAGATCTTTCTTCTTCCGCTTTTCCTACTTTCCCTCAGATTTTAGGGCAACATCTTCCTCCTCCTGCTTGACTTTGATCCCCTTGCTACTGCTACCTGTCTTTGACTGCCGTTTGATCTCTTCCTGGCGAAGTGCTGCCCACATCTCATCCCAAGGTGGGAGAGTCCCTCTTCCTAGTATACTCTGCACAAATACCTCCTAGTCTTCTTAGACAACATTCAAGGATGTCCTCACCATCAACTCTTGATCCGTTGTCGCTTCTATAGTAGTCAATTAATCTCAGATCTCATTCAGTCGTCCAAGGAAGGTGTCAATTGGTTCTCCCTTCTTCATCTGATACGACCTCAACTGATTCTCAAGTAGTATTCTTCTCTGCACAAAAGTATGTTGGTATAATTTCTTGAGAGCCTCCCACATCTCAAATGTCATTTCCTTCTCGACTATGTGTGGTACTACATGATCCTTGACTCCGTCGAGGATGATGCTCTTGGCCTTCACCATTGCCTCCTTGTATTTGTCGTTTTCATTGGGGTCTACTAGGATATCTATTACCTTCAAGGCGAAGTTCTTGACACAATTTCTGTCAAGTACGGATAAGATTCTGGCCTTCTAGACTGCGAAGTTTAACACTTCATCCAGTCTATCCTGGTCTCTTACTCCTTGTAGTGCCATGATGCTCCTCTACTTCCCTCATGGAAGTTCTCTGTTCGACTCCTCTGAGTCTCTACTTCCCTCTTGGAAGTTCTTTGTTCAACTCCTCTGAGTCTCTACTTCCTGTCTAGAAGTTCTCTTCTGGACTCCCTCTGATTCCTGATTTCCCTCCTGAAAATCCTTCTGTCGCTGTCGAGATGCCCCCTACTCTGATCATCTTATGCAACTGCACCACTTCCTCGGGTAGAAACCCTCGGTAGCATCTCCTCTTGGCCTTTCTCTGTTAGGTACTTTTCTGACTTCAATACCTCACCAACACCACTCTGCAATATTCCCATAGCCTTCTAAACCCCAGCAACCTAAAGGTGAGAGCTCGCAGGCTCTGCGCAATCCCGACACTAGCAACCTGACCTCCTTAGCCAACTACGTTAGCCTTCCCAGCTACTGCGTGGCTCTGCGTGAGGCTCCCTTTGCCTTCCTAAGCCTCTGCCTTACCTCTTCTCAGCTCACTCTTGATGATGCAAGCACTACGTCACCCTTCCCTTGTTGGTGCTCTGCTAGAAACAACTTCTATCACCTCGAGACAACTGTTTTCTGCTGCTATTGCTCCGCTCGGTTGATGTCCTTAGTCCTCCTGGGATCTGCAATCATGCTCCGATACCATGTTGAAGTTTCTAAGTTTAATTAGTTAGAAACCCTCCATGCACTTTATCTGATTTATTCCTACCTATTTGTTATTTTACTTAACAAGTTATTTACAATGTAAATACTGAAAATAAACACTAGTGCATGCTCAACATATTACAGATCAGCAACTAAAGGAAATAGAAACAATCACACCATAGGACACCATTATTTTTGGACCAATGTCCCCGGAAAAACCCAATGTGGGAAAATCGCTACAACTATCTGAGGGTTTTCTCATTAAGCAATATCAGAGTACAATCTGGGTGCCAAAACTAGCCTACCCAATAGAGAATTTCCTTGGTAGTAATACCTCTTAGTTTCAGACTAATCTCCTGGCTAAAACTCTAGATAATCCTTACAACAACGACTCAGCACCAATCTGCCCCAGAAACCCCAGCGTCAGCCTCTCTCTGGACTGTATCAGCCCCTTTATGCCTAGCGCTAGCCTTGCATCACCTAGGATGGGTCTATGTCAGCCTTAGGAGGCCTTGCGTCAGCCCTTTAGCCATCTGCGTCAGCAATGTTGACCTCTTTGAGGCTTTGCGCAGCTCCCAACTCCCTCTACATGGCCCAATGTGAGCTCTGGCTGACTATGCGTCACTCTCCCCAGCTACTGCGCTGTTCTCTCGACACTATCTCTGCCTCTCTGTCTCTCTGTACTTAATGCCCATCAGTTGCAACTCTTGATCACTAATTCTATCTCTCGTAGCAAACCCCGCTCTAGAGAATAGAATCATTGATCACTCTGGTGTATTCTCCAAGTGACCCTCAAGCCTCCTCTTATACTTTTCCTGTTGAAATATCAACAGCTGAGATTAAGTTCCTAATTAATGGCTAAGATTAGATCTGGCTTGATCCATGTCTTTTGGACCATTCTAACACAGTTTCATATAAATACACATTAATATTTTATTTTCCCTAAGTTTAGACTTAGGGACTCCATTAAAAATATTAATTATTTTAATATCTCTTGAACTGTTTAGAATCTGCCCAAACCCTTTCTGGGTATTAGAGATCTCATGTGCCCCAACCTCTCCACCAAATTTTGTGGCTAGAGCACATCCGATGCTAGCCCAAATCAATAAGTAGAAACAGGTGGTTTCTTAGTTGTAGTGGCAGGAAGTTGCAGTACAGATGTAGTGTTGGTAGTGGCAGGATCAGCAGCAGTACGGATGCAACATTTGCACAGTAGTTGGTGGGCAGTGATGTCAGACATGGGCAATGCAAAGGGAGATGTTACAAAACAAGGGGATGCTTCTGCAGGGTGCATTACTAGAGCACATTCCTCGCCAAGAGGGAGTGTTGATTTCTAGTATCATCGGATATGCTCTAAGTCTCAAAATTTGCAGGGAGTCTTGGACACATGCATTCCATAATACCCATAATCATTTTGGAAAATTCCACTCGGAAATAGTTTTATTAAGATAATTAATATTTTTAATAGGTCCCTAAGTCTAAAATTAGGAAATTAAAATAATTAAAGGTATTAATCTAACTGTGGGTGAAACTTCTAGAAGAAGACGAAGATCGAATCCAAATGATCTTAGCCATTGATTAGAATCTAATCTGGGCCGTTGGTTTTCAACTGGAGGATTACAAGGAATTCGATGGGAATTTGGAAGATACACAAGGCAGATACTTAGTTACCTAAGTAAGATCGATTTTCTCACTGGTCGAAGTTCGACAAGAGGAAATCGATTCAAAGGGAGAATTGTAGGTGAGGAGGAGAGAGAGGGTAGCAGCGTCAGTTGGGAGTACATGAGCAGAAGACGCAGATCAAAGAAGGGACAACACAGAGGCTGTGATGCAAAGGGACAATGCTAAGGTTGTGATGTTGGGACTGCGCATTACCTACGCAGAAGCTGACGCAGTGAGACACAAAGGGGGCATTAGGTCCTCTCCTGGATCAAAATCTTGCCGAGAAGTGAGAGAATTTTTAGTAAATTTCTCACAAAGATTCCTCTTCTATTTTGCTGGTTGTATCTTGTACATCAGATTTTCGCTGGAGATTAATTAAGAAACCCTCATCTGTTGCACCGGTTTTCCCACATTGGGTTTTCTGGGGACAATTGTCCAAAAATAACTGTCATTGTGATTATACTTGTGCTAATATTTTTCCTCTCATTTACTCTCCGTAGTATTTTAATTGTGAAAGTTGCAGTAGAATTTATTTCGATATTTGCCGTAGAAACAATGTTAATAACTTATTTCGATATTTGTCGTAGAAACAATGTTAATAACTTATTTATAAATTAATAAGTAGAAGAAACAATATCAGTCACTGCAGTTGGATTTCTATTTAGAAATTTTCACATGGTATTAGAGGCGAGTTAAGAAAAAGTGCAAACCAGAAGAGCCAGTGTTAGAGAGGAGGGAGTTCAAAATTACTGCATAGGTAGAAAATCAAATCCTTAGAGGAATTGCGCAATCCAGTCTAGAAGGGGCAATTTTTTCATAAGAAAGTCTCTCTCTAAGTGAGTTGATAGAGAGGAAGATTTCCAAGTGTAATTTGCCAGTAATAGAGAGAGTAATGCAGAAGCTTCAACGTAGAGCAGTCTTCAGGTGGAGACGTAGTATTTTCTGCAGCAATTGCTAGGGCAGAAAGCATAAGATATCAGTGGGAAAATAAGCACAAAGAAGGATGGAAAATCAAGATGATTTTGAATTATCTTCTATATTAGAAGAAGAATTCACCTGTTTGTCAAGTTTAGTGTCAACAAATGTTTGGTACATTGATAGTAGGACTTCAACCCATATGACTGGAGTACGAGAATATTTCTTGAGCTATCAAGAAGAGCAAATGGACTTCCAGATTGCTATGCGAAACAGAACAAAGTGTACTCCATAGGGAGAGGCACCATAGCATTTCATATGGAAGCAGGAACTAGCATCCGAGCCACTAATGTTCTGCATGTACCCAAGTTAGGAATGAATCTGATTTCAGTGTCCCAGTTACAAGATAAGGGATATGATATATACTTCATTGGAAGGGAAGTATATGTCAAAAATCTAAGCTGGAAGAAGAAGAGACAAATTAGAGCTCGAAGCAACAGACTGTATAGGTTGCAACTCAAGTCTCCAATGGTACTCATAGGCAACAATCTTAATGGTGAAAAGGAACTGAACGAGCTATGGCGACACCTACACCATGGAGCACCAAGGATTCTCAAAGAGACTGTTACAAGAGTTCCAGTCCTTAGCACTGAGCATGATGATATATGCAGAGGATGTGTACCAGGGAAGTATGCTAAAGCAAGTTTTTCCAGGAGTAAAAATAGAGCAGAAGGTGCATTGGGATTGATACACTTAGATATTTGTGGTCCAATGTCCACAAGAGCTCTTAGTGGTGGTGAATATTTTGTCACCTTTATTGATGATCACTCTAGAAAACCTAGATTTATTTCTTAAAGACCGAGAATGAGGTCTTTGATCGGTTCAGAGAGTTTAAGGCTCTTGTTGAGAACATGATAGGGAAAAAGATAAGGTATTGTGTTCAAACAATGGTGGAGAATATATGGACAAAGACTTCACAAATTTGTGTGCAAAGAAGGGCATCAAAAGTGAATGGACAACTCCATATAATTCGGGGCATAATGGAGTAGCAGAGTGTAAGAATAGAACTATTGTTGGGGCGAGAAAGGCTATGTTGTATGATCAGAATTTGCCTAGATTCTTATGGGCAGAGGCTTGCAACAAGGCAGAGTGTATTCATAATAGAACTCCTCACAGAGCATTGGGGAAGAAAATGCTCGAAGGTGTCTTCACAGGGAAGAAGTCGGAAGTCAGTCATCTCAAAATATTCAGAAGTGTGGCATATTGTCACATTCCAGATGAGAAGCGTAGTAAACTCGATCAAACTGCAGAAAAGGGATACCTTGTAGGATATAGTGAGACCTCGAAGGCATACAAAATCTACATTCCTAGAAGCAGGAAGATTGTAGAAAGACAAGATGCGAAGTTCATGGAAGATAGATCTTTAAGGAAATCCCGAGATATGCCAGCAGAATATTAGTCAGTAAATGTTCCTTTAGTCCAACAGCAGTAGGGGAAACAAGGAGGACAAGGAGGAGGACAAACACCTGGAACGAGCACAATGACTAGCACTAGTATTTCCTCAGAAGAAGGAAATCCTAGCAGTTCTTAGTAGGAACAGGAGGGGGATTTGATCGAGCCTCTGACCACTAGTGGCAAAACCAATAGAGAAGTATGACAAACGTTGAGGGATGCAGAGGAGTTTGTCGGAGCTCCTAGAACCGACAAGAGGCAGTGTAGACAACCTGACAGGTACCAAGCCTTGGTAGCACAAGTTGAAGAACCCTCTCTCTTTCAGGAAGTCATACAACACCAAGTATGGGTGGATGCCATGGTAGAAGAGTATAGTTCTGTCATGATGAACGATGTCTTGGAAGTGGTACCTAGACCAGAGGATAGATCAGTTGTAGGATCAAGAGGGATCTACAAGATCAAGTATGCTACAGATGGCAGTATAGAGAAGTACAAGGCTAGGTTTGTGGGAAAGAGGTACACACAAAAAGAAGGAATAAACTATGAGGAGACCTTCGCCCCAGTAGCCAGATATACCTCTATCAGATCCGTTATATCCCTAGCAACTCAAATGGGATGGGAGGTTCACTAGATGGCTGTCAAGACAACATTCTTGAACGGGGTGATAGAAGAAGAGGTGTATATAGAATAGCACGAAGGCTTCGAAACTCATGAAAAGAAAACTCGTGTATGCAGGTTATAGAAAGCCCTATATGGGTTCAAGTAGGCACTCAGAGCATGGTATGGTCAGATTGATAGTTACTTGCAACAGTTCGGATTTGTCAAGAATGATGCTGATCCAAATCTCTACTATCTAATGTGGGAGAATGAGCCACTTATTCTGGTATTATTTGTGGATGACTTGTTCTTAATATGGTCATATAGGCTCATAAAAGACTGCAAGAAGAATCTTGAAGAAAAATTCGACATGAAGGATATGGGGTTGATGCATTATTTTCTAGGGTTGGAAGTTTGGTAGAAGAATGGGGAGATCTTCCTTGGGCAAGGAAGATATGCCATAAAGATTCTGAAGAGATTAAGAATGTAGGATTGTCATCCCATGGCTACGCCCATGATCACCAATTGGAAGAAAATAGATGCATCAGGAGAGAAGGAGGTGGACCCCACCTGGTACAGACAACTCATTGGGTCGCTCATGTATCTGGTCAACACTAGGCTAGACATTTGATTTTCTTTTAACACCCTTAGTCAGTTCATGGTGGAACCGAAAAGGGTGCATTGGGAAACAACTAGGCACATTCTTAGATATGTGCGTGGAATAGTCAGATATGGGTTGAAATACACTTGAGAAGATGACTTCAGATTGAATGGATTCATAGATGCAGATTGGGTAGGTAGTTTAGTAGACCAGAAAAGTACCTCTTGGTATTTCTTCAGTGTTGCATCAGGAATGACCCCTAGGTGCAGCAAGAAGCATAAGTCAGTAGCTCTAATCTCAGTAGAAGAAGAATATATGGCGGCCAACACAACTACATGCAAAGCTATATGGCTTAGAAAACTACTTGTGAGTTTGTTTAGTAAAAGGATGGAGGCGACCAATGTTTTCTGTGATAATCATAGTTGTATTAAACTCTTTGAAAATCCAATATTTCATGATCGGTCGAAACACATTGATATCAGATGTCACTTTATTAGAGACTGTATTCAGTGTAGGGTAGTAGAGTTGCAATATGTCTCCATAGGAAACCAGGTAGAAAACGTACTCACAAAATCTCTAGGAAGAACTAAGTTCGTCCAGTTTAGGGAGCAATGGGTATGGTAGAGAATCCATTTCAGTAGCAAAAATAGGTGGTTTCTCAGTTGTAGTGGTAGGAAGTTGTAGTATAGATGCAGTGTTGGCAGTGGCAGGAATTTTCAGTACAGATGCAGTGTTGGCAGTGGCAGGGTCATCAACAGTACGGATGCAACATTTGCGCAATAGTTGGTGAGTAGTGATGTCACACATCAACAACGTAGAGGGAGATGTTACAGAACAGGGGGATGCTTCAATAGGGTGCATTGCTAGAGCACATTCCTCACTAAGAGGGAGCATTTATTTATGGTAGCATTGGATGTACTCTATGTCTCAAAATTTGTAGGGATGCTTGGACACATGCATTCCACAATACCCAGAAATCATTTTGGGAAATTCCACCCAGAGACAATTTTATTAAAATAATTAATTATTTTTAATGGGTCCCTAAGTCTAAACTTAGGAAATTAAAATAATTAAAGGGCGTTAATCTAACTGTGGGTGGAACTTCTAGAAGGAGACAAAGATCGAGTCCAAATGATCTGAGCCATTGATTAGAATCAAATTTTGGTTGTTGGTTTTCAATTAGATGATTATAATGAATTCAATGGGCATTTGGAAGATACACAAGGCAGATACTAAGTTACCCAAGTAAGATCGATTTTCTCATTGGTCAAAGTTCGACATGAGGAAATCGATTCAGAGGGAGAATTGTAGGTGAGGAGGAGAGAGAGGGTAGCAGCGTCAGTCGGGAGTGTAGAAGCAAAAGATGCAGAGCAGAGAAGGGACAACGCAGAGGCTGTGATGCAGAGGGACAACACAGAGGCTGTGACACTGGGACTGCGCAGTCCCTACAGAGAAGCTTGAAGATGCCAAGGGGGTAGCAAGTCCTCTCCTGGATCAGAATCTTGCTGAGAAGTGTAAGAGAATTGTCAGTAAATTTCTCATAGAGATTCCTCTTCTATTCTGCTGGTTGTATCTTGTACATGAGATTTTTGCTGAATATTAATAAAGAAACCCTCATCTGTTGCACCGATTTTTTCAGATTGGGTTTTCCAGGGACAATTGTCCAAAAATAACTATGTCATTGTGATTATACTTGTGCTAGTATTTTTCCTTGCATATACTTTCTGGAGTATTTTAATTGTGAAGGCTGCAGTAGAATTTATTTCGATATTTGTCATAGAAAAACTGTTAATAGCTTATTTTTGAATTAGTAAGTAAAAGAAATAATATTAGTCATAGCAGTTGGATTTCTATTTAGAATTTTTCACATGGTATGAGAGGTGAATTAACGTAAAGTGCAGACCGAAAGAGTTAGCGTTGGAGAGAAGGAGGGAGTTTGAAATTATTGCATATGTAAAAATTGAATCCCCAGAGGAATTGCATAATCCAGTCTAGAAGGGGCAAATTTTTCATAAGAAAATCTCTCTGAGTGAGTCGACAGAGAGGAAGATTTCTAGGTTGAAGTTCCTAGTGACAGAGGGAGCAACACAGAAGCTTCAAGCAGTGTTCAGGTGAAAACGCAGTCTTTTCTGCAGCAGTTGTTGGGGAAACAAGAGTCAGAGATCGATAGGAAAATAAGCATAATGAAGGATGGAAAATCAAGATGTCTCTGGATTATCTTCTGAAGAAGAAGAATTCACATGTTTGTCAAGTTCAGCATGAACAGATGTTTGGTACATTAATAGCAGGGCTTCAGCCCATATGACTGGAGTATGAGAATATTTCTTGAGTTATCAAGAAGAGCAAATGGATTTCCATATTACTATGGGAAACAGAACGAAGTGTACTCCAGTAGGGAGAGGCACCATAGCATTTCAGATGGAAGTAGGAACCAACATCCGAGCCACTAATGTTCTGCATGTGCTCGGGTTAGGAATGAATCTGATTTCAGTGTCCCAGTTACAGGATAAGGGAAATGATGTATACTTTATTGGAAGGAAAGTATATGTCAAACATCCAAGCTAGAAGAAGAAGAGACAAATTTGAGCTCAAAGCAACAAACTGTATAGGTTGTAGCTCGAGTCTCCAATGGTACTAATAGGTAGAAATCTTAATGGTGAAAAGGAACTGAATGAGCTATGGCACAGGAAAATGGGACACTTACACCATCACTGAGAATGCTTAGAGAGATTGTTACGGGAGTTCTAGTCCTTAGTACTAAGCATGATGATATATGCAGAGGATTTGTACTAGGGAAGTATGCTAAAGCAACTTTTTCCAGGAGTAAAAACAGAGCGGAAGGTGTATTGCGATTGATACACTAAGATATATGTCGTCCAATGTCCACAAGAGCTCTTAGTGGTGGTGAATACTTCGTCACCTTTATTGATGATCACTCTAGAAAAATCTGGATCTATTTCTTGAAGACCAAGGATGAGGTCTTTGATCGGTTCAGAGAGTTTAAGACTCTCATTGAGAACATGACAGGGAAAAAGATAAAGGTTTTGCATTGAGATAATGGTAGAGAATATACGGACAAATACTTCACATATTTCTGCGCAAAGGAGGGCATCAAAAGAGAATGGACAAGTCCATATAATCCACAGCAAAATGGAGTAGTAGAGTGTAATAATAGAACTATTGTTGGAGTGGCAAAGGATTTGTTGTATGATCAGGATTTGCCTAGATTCTTATGGGTAGAGGCTTGCAACACAATGGTGTATATCTAGAATAGAACTCCTCACAAAGCATTGGGGAAGAAAACACCCGAAGGTGTCTTCACAGGGAAGAAGCTGGAAGTTAGTCATCTCAGAATATTCGGAAGTGTGGCATATTTTCACATTCCAGACGAGAAGAGTAGTAAACTGGATCAGACTGCAGAAAAGGGGTACCTCGAAGGCATACAAAATCTACATTCCTAGAAGTAGGAAGATTTTAGTAACATGAGATGCAAAGTTCATGGAGGATAGAGCTTTAGGGGAAATCTCGGGAGATTCAAGTAGAAGATCAGTCAGTAGATGTTCCTTTAGTCCAGCAGCAGTAGGGGAAACAAGGAGGACAAGCAGGAGGACAGACAGCTAGAACGAGCCTCAGAAGAAGGAAATCCTAGTATTTCTCAACAGGTGGAACGATAGGAACAAGAGGGGGATTTGATCGAGCCTCCCACCACTAGTGGTAGAACCAGTAGAGAAGTACGACAGACACTGAGGGACACAGAGGAGTTTGTTAGACCTCCTATAACCGAGAAGAGATAGTGTAGACAACCTAACAGGTACCAAGCCTTGGTAGCATAGGTTGAAGAACCCTCTAGCTTTCAGGAAGTCATACAACACCAATTATGGGTGGATACCATGGTAGAAGAGTATAGTTCTATCATGACGAACAATGTCTAGGAAGTGGTATCTAGACTAGAGGGTAGATCAGTAATAGGATCAAGATGGATCTACAAGATCAAGTATGCTATAGATGGCAGTATAGAGAAGTACAGGGCTAGGTTTGTGGGAAAGGGGTACGCACAAAAAGAAGGAATATACTATGAGGAGACCTTTGCCCTAGTAGCTAGATATATCTCTATCAGATCCGCTATATCCCTAACAGCTCTAATGGGATGGGAGATTCACCAGATGGATGTCAGGACAACATTCTTGAATGGGGTGATAGAAGAAAAGGTGTATATAGAACAACCTGAAGGCTTCGAAACTCATGAAAAGAGAACTCTTGTATGCAGGTTAAAGAAAGCCCTGTAGGGGCTCAAGCAAGCACCCAAAGCATGGTATGGTTGGATTGATAGTTACTTGCAGCAATTGGGATTCATCAAGAGTGATATTGATCCCAATTTCTACTATCTAATGGTGGAGAATAAGCCACTTATTTTGGTATTATATGTGAATGACTTGTTCCTAACAGAGTCATCTAGGCTCATAAAGGACTACAAGAAGAATCTTGAAGCAGAACTCGACATGAAGGATATGGGGTTGATGCATTATTTTCTAGGGTTGGAAGTTTGGCAGAAGAATGGGGAGATCTTCCTTGGGCAAGGAAAATATGCTACAAATATTCTTAAGAGATTCAGAATGCAGGATTGTCGGCCCATGGCTACACCCATGATCACCAACTAGAAGAAAATAGATACACCAAGAGACAAGGAGGTGGACCCCATGTTGTACAGACAGCGCATTGGGTCTCTCATGTATCTAGTCAACACTAGGCCAACCATTTTATTTGTTGTTAGAACCCTTAGTTAGTGCATGGTGGTACTAAAAAGGGTGCATTGGGCAGAATCTAAGCACATTCTTAGATATGTGCATGGAATAGTCGGATATGGTTGAAATACACCCGAGAAGATGACGACATATTGAATGGATTCACAGATGCAGATTGGGCAGGTAGTTCAGTAGACTTAACAAGTACTTACAAGGATTCCTTCAGTGTTGGATCAAGAATTATCTCTTGGTGCAGCAGGAAGCAGAAGTTGGTAGCTCTAAGCTCAGCAGAAGCAGAATATATGGCGGCCAACACAATTACATGTGAAGCTCTATGGCTTAAAAAATTGCTTGTGAGCTTGTTCAGGAAAAGGATGGAGGCGACTAGTATTTTCAGTGATAATCAGAGTTGTACTCTCTGAGAATCTAGTTATTTGTGATCTGTTGAAGCACATTGATATCAGATGTCACACTATCAGAGACTGTGTTCAACATGGGGTAGTACAGTTTTAGTATGTTTCCATAAGAAATCAAGTAGCAGATGTACTCACAAAAGCTCTAAGAAGAGCTAATTTCATCCAATTTAGGGAGTAGATGGGTATGGTAGAGAATCTGTTTCAGTAGGAGAAACAGGTGGTTTCTCAGTTGTAGTGGCAGGAAGTTGTAGTGTTGGTAGTGGCAAGGTCAGCGGAAGTACAGATGCAACATTTGCGCAGTAGTTGGTGGGAAATGATGTCATACATCAACAGTACAGAGGGAGATGTTACAGAACTAAGGATGCTTCAACAGGGTGCATTGCTAGAGCACATTCCTCGCTAAGAGGGAGTGTTGATTTCTGGTAGCATCGGATGTGCTCTAAAACTCAAAATTTGCAGGGAGACTTGGATGCATGAATTCCACAATACCCAAAAAGTGTTTTGGGAAATTCCACTCGGAGACAGTTTTATTAAAAATATTAACTATTTTTAATGGGTCCCTGAGTCTAAACTTAGGAAATTAAAATAATTAAAGGGTATTAATCTAAATGTGGGTGAAACTTCTAGAAGAAGATGAAGACCGAGTCCAAGTGATGTGAGTGATTGATTAGAATCTAATCTGGGACATTGGTTCTCAACTGGAGGATTATATGTTAAGTTTAGGTATGTTCTATGCTTAGAGAAAATTATTTCAATTTTCACAGTTAGCTCAATATCTTTTCTAGATTAGCAATCACATCAGCATTAAAGTAAATTGCAGATAGAACATAAACATAAATCATGGAAGATAAGCCAAGACAAGAGGACACAAGATGTGGTGCTAGCTAGGAACAAACCCCAATGTGGGGAAACCCTTGATCAATTCTTCTTATATGTTCTTCAATAGTTTAATAGAGAGAGAGAGAGATTACATTTACAACAGAAGTCAATACTTTGACTTATCTATATAAGAGCATAGATCATCTCTAAGAAGATGATACATGAGATCAGTTGAAGACATGCTACTTCAACTGATTCTCCAAGGTGACTCCTTCACCTATCATTGTGTTGCATCTCATCACCATGCTGCACCTCACCGTGCTACACCATGCTGCATCCATCATCACAATGCTGGACCTCATGACCATGTTGTACACATCATACTACTGCAGCTTATGCTGCATTGTTGTCCCATGTGCCATTGCTGCACCATGCTACGACAGTTGTCCCATGTGCCATACTGTACTAAGCACCATGCCTAGCTGTCCCATTTGCTTGCTGCATCTTGCTATTGCTGCTGCCCTATTTATCATGCAGTTGTCCCTTGTAGCTCCATTCTTGCCACTGCTGCCTAGTTATATTGCTGTAGTTGTTGTCCCTAACAATCATGCTCTCCCAATTGTGCTTTCCCAACATGCTGCTGTCCATATTGCCGTCCCATCATTGTGTTGTCCCAACATGCTTTTGTCCATTGTTGTTGTCCTTTGTTGTCTCATCATCCAGAACAACCTTCTATGAGGGCAGCCTTCACATATACCTTGCTGCCTCTTCACATAGTCCTCAGGGAGAAAATCCAAGCTCCTTTCCTTTGCTCTCCAATAGTCACAAGGGTGACCTTAACGTCCCCTCTTCTTTTGTTGAAGTCGACCTTGTATTGCGGCATTTTAGCCTAGCATACCGGCCCTCTTAACAATAGCTCAGTCCTCCAAAAAACCCATGGATTTTGCTACGGTTAAGACCTACTACGGCAGCGTATATCCTCCTCTTGATTACCCTTGAGACAACGTGGAGGATTGTGGTATGACTGTGTCCTCTAGGTTAGGTTAGGGATTCTTCTTTGATAGCGTTAGTGTTGCCTTCAGATCTGTGTTAGGGAAACCTTTAGGTCTGCGTTTTAGTAGGGACCAACGTATATGTTGAGGGATCCTTCTTGATAGTGTCCTCTAGATTAGGGCAGCACATTTCTTCTTCTTGATTGCGGCTAGGGCAACCTCTTTTCCACCAATGTCTAGGGCTTCCACTCCTAGATTTCTCTCCCACTAAAACCCAAGACAAGTGTAGAGAAATCAAGATAGAAGTATGTGTGAAATGACTCTCAAGTCATCTCCTTTTATACTAAAACGTTGAGCACATGTGGGGTTTATTTGGTTGTTGGACGATCTTGACGAATTGCCATATAACACAAATAAATTCATAACTCCATGAATACTTATCGAAATCAGATGATCTTTAGATCAATCCTACACCTCTCGATGAGAGGGATCCAAGAAAAATGTCATCTTCCATAAATAAGAATACCCACATGGAGTTTGACCCTAGTTTCCAATTTTAACACTCCCTCTCAACTAGGGAGAACTCCATCTGTTGATCCATCTGTCTGACTATACTATCTCTACCATCAGTGCCCTACACTGGTCTGCTCTGCTCTGCTGAGCTTTACTCTGGTCTGCTATGGTGAGCTTTGCTCTGCTCTGTTGAACCATGAAGAAGAAGAATTGATCGAGAATGTCTCATATCATTCTCTACTAACCCGAAGTTAGTTCCATATGAAGAGAGTGTTTCATACCACTCTTACTGACCCGAAGTCAGTTTCATTGATCCCAGATCAATATCACAAGAGAGTGTCTCAAACCACTCATATTGATCCCAGATCAGTTTCAATGATCCTAGATCAGTTTCATTGATCCCACATCAATGGAGGTGCATCCATCGATAGTACTACTATGGTCCCTAACCCCATTTCCCTGCTCATTGGCCAGATGAGAGGTACTTCCCATGAGTCTCGGACTGCATGGGTAGAATTCCTCGACCGGAGAACCAATCATCCTGTCCCTAAGTCGCCACAGGGTATCACAGGGGAAGGTTGAGCCATTCACCCTATACACAGTGCACCATTAGGGGAAGGTGAGTCACCCTATGGTCGCTTGCTGCTCCAATAAGTACCCCAAGCCCCTTAGAGCTTCTAGAGCTCAATGCATGCATCATGTAGGACCCTCATAAGAAGGTCTCTCAATGAATCCAAGTCGTTCGATAAAGTCACAAATTTGACCTTTCCTCGGGGCTTTGACAGAATGTCTGCGACCTGTATAGAAGTATCAATGCAATAGAGCATCCTCGCTCATCGATGTACCATATCCCAGATAAGGTAGTATGTGATGTCTATATACTGGAGAAATCATAGAATATGGGATTCCTCAACAATTGAATCCCCCCTGGTTGACATAGAAGATCACAGTAGTATCCATCATGTATACAAACAACTCACTGAAGAGCTTCCGCAACCAGGCAGCTTCACACAAGGTCATACTCATAGCTATGTCTTTGGTCTTAGCAGTGCTTATAGCAACTGAATTTTGCTTTCCGCTCATCCAAAATATCGAGAAAAACCCAAAGAGAATCAACACTCAGAAGTGCTCTTAAGATCCTCCACACTACCTGCCTAGTCAATGTTCGAACAATCATGCAGCTTCATATTTTCGGCAGTGCATCTCAATCCATGAGAGATTGTGCCTTAAAGATATCTCAAAAGATTCTTGGCATCAATCCAGTGAGGTTCAACCATATATGAGCTCATCATGCTAACTGCAAAACATATGTCCGGATGGAAGTTCACCAAGAACATCAATGCAAATGAGTTTATGAAACTCAGAGGCATTTCCCAAATTTGTTTCGGCATTACAACCACATAACTTCTGAAAGTTAAGCTCCATTGAGGTAGTCACGGACTTACAGTTTGCCATTCCAAATCTGAAATCCAACTCCCTCTTACTTCCGCAAATGAGAGGGTTTGCACCTGTCAACAAGAGGTCATCCTTAGAAGGTGTCGGTATGAGAGGTCTATCATCCACAACGCTCAAGCAAAGGTTTGGATCGACTTCACTCCTAGTGAATCTCAACTTCATCAAACAACTATCAATCCTCTCATACTATGCCCGGGGTGTTTTGCTTCAAGCCATAGAGGGCTTTCTTCCACCTACATACATGAGATTCCCGATCATGAATCTCAAACCACTCAGGTTGTTCCAAACCTATGGACCTGCTACATGAGGGGAATGGTCCCCTTGTAAGATTTTCCTTCGGTACATCTCAGACTTGTACCTTCATGCTCCTTTTGAATTCAGGCATCCCTATCACCATCTAACTCACATCGGGTAGGGCCCCATAATAAGTAGACCTTTGGTGCTATAGATGAGTTGTGACAACTGACATGGTCCCCAATGGACCATCCTGGAACTTGATACAAACTGCCAACCCTGAACCCAAAAGCATCTTTGAAAATTCCATTTTCAAACACATACCTTTCCATCGATGAAGGCCACCTTGAAACCTTTGACTTCCATTGCTGAAATGGACACCAGGTTCTTCTTGTGATCAGGTACATAAAAGAGATTTTGTAAATGAATCGAGTTACCCTCATTCAATTGAGGGGTAACATTCCCTACACCCTTTTCAGGATAGGTGGCATCAACTCCAAGTATAATCCCACGGTTGTTTCCATCTCTACCAAATTAGAGAGAGCACCCTTCTATCCAATGAAGTGCCTTGAAGTACTACAATCAATAAGCCAGATTCCCACAAATTTGAAGGAGAGGGCCAATACAAGATAACGCTTCTTTATCTTATCATCAACAACATTTGATTCATCATACTTGGGGTTCCTTGCTTTCTTTGAAGAGTCAGTCGTATACTCTGCATTACCTGTCATTCCTTTGATCATTGAAGATGTCCCTGGAATAATCGTCATCATCATCAAGTGATGTGTCCCTACCTCAAACACTCCTTCGCATAATGACCGAACTTATTACCCAAGGCACCTACCTTTCCATCCACCCTTGGATCCAGACTTCCCATTGAAGTGATCTTAAGGTCATCAGAAGCTTCCGCTGTGTCATTCTGATAATGTTATCTGCTTCACCTTCACCCTTGGTGAATTTGAGAATCCATTGATCCTTTTGAGATTTCCCAGCTGTCTTCGGTGATTGCTCTTTCACTCTTGCTTGGGCTTTGTCTTCACCTCAGTTCTGATACCATGTTAAGTTTAGGTATGTTCTATGCTTAGAGAAATTTATTTAAATTTTCACAGTTAGCTCAATATCTTTTCCAGATTAGCAATCACATCAGCATTAAAGTAAACAATAGATAGAACATAAACATAAATTGTAGAAGACAAGCCAAGACAAGAGAACATAAGATGTGGCGCTAGCCAGGGACAAACTCCAATGTGGGGAAACCCTTGATCAATTCTTCTCATGTGTTCTTCAATAGTTCAGCAGAGAGAGAGAAAGTACATTTACAATAGAAGTCAATACTTTGGCTTATCTAGATAAGAGCATAGATCATCTCTAAGAAGATGATACATGAGATCAGTTGAAGACTTGCCACTTCAACTGATTCTCCAAGGTGACTCCTTCACCTATCGTTGTGTTGGATCTCATCATCATGCTTCACGTCACCATGCTGCACCATGCGAAACCCATCATCACAATGCTGAATCTCATGACCATACTGTACACATCATATTGCTGCACCTTACGCTGCACTGTTGTCCCATGTGCCATTGTTGCACTATGTTTCCATAGTTGTCCCATGTGCCATATTGTACTAAGCACAATGTATAGCTGTCCCATTTGCTTGCTACATCTTGCTGTTGCTATTGTCCTATTTATCATGCAGTTGTCCCTTGTAGCTCCATGCTTGCCACTGATGCCTAGTTATATTGTTGTAGCTACTGTCCCTAACAATCATGCTATCCCAATTGTGTTGTCCCAACATGTTGCTATCCATATTGTTGTCCCATCATTATGCTGTCCCCACATGATTTTGTCCATTATTGTTGTCCTTTGCTGTCCCATTATCTAGAACAACCTTATATGAGGGCAGCATTCACACAGACCTTGATGCATCTTCACATAGTCCTCAAGGAGCAAATATAAGCTCCTTTCCTTTGCTCTCTAATAGTCACAAGGGTGACCTTAAATTCCCCTCTTCTTTTGTTGAAGTAGACCTTGTATTGCGGCCTTCTAGCCTAGCATACCGACCCTCCTAACAGCAGCTCGGTCCTCCAAAAAACCCATGGGTTTTGCTATGGCTAAGACTTATTAGGGCAGATTATATCCTCCTCCTAATTACCCTTGAGATGGTGTGGAGGATTGGGGTATGATTGCGTCCTCTAGGTTAGGTTAGGGCTCGTTCTTTGATAGTGTTACGGTTGCCTTCAGATCTGCATTAGGGCAGCCTTCAGGTTTGCATTTTAGTAGGGACCAACGTATAGGTTTAGGGATCCTTCTTGATAGCGTCCTCTAGATTAGGGAAGCATATTCCTTCTTCTTGACTGCGGCTAGCGCAACTTCTTTTCCTCCAATGTCTAGGGCTTCCACTCCTAGATTTCTCTTCCACTAAAACCCAAGACAATTGGAGAGAAATCAAGATAGAAGAGTGTGTGAAATGACTCTCAAGTCATCTCATTTTATACTAAAACGTTGAGCACATGTGGGGTTTATTTTATTGTTTGTTGACCTTGACGAATTGTCTTATAACACAAACAAATTCATAACTCCATGAATACTTATCGGAATCTGATGATCTTTAGATCAATCCTACACCTCTCAATGAGAAGGATCCAAGAAAAATATCAGCTGCCATAAATAAGATGACGCACATGGAGTTTGGCCCTAGTTTCCAATTTTAATATTATAAGGAATTCGATGGGCATTGTGAAGATACACTAGGCAAATACTCAGTTACCCAAGTAAGATCGATTTTCACACTGGTCAAATTTCGGCAAGACGAAATCGATTCAGATGGAGAGTTGCAGGTGAGGAGGATATAGAGGGTAGAAGCATCAGTCGGGAGTGGAGGAGCAGAAGACGCAGAGAAGAGAAGGGATAGCGCAGAGGCTGTGATGCAGAGAGACAATGCAAAGGTTGTGATGTAGAGGGACAACGCAGAGGCTGTGACATTGGGACTGCGTAGTCCCTACGCAGAAGTTGATGCAGTGAGATGCAAAGGGGGTAATAGGTCCTCTCCTTGATCAAAATCTCACCAATAAGTGTGAGAGAATTGTTAGTAAATTTCTCACAAAGATTCCTCTTCTATTCTATTGGTTGTATCTTGTACATGATATATTTGTTGAAGAATAGTAAAGAAACCCTCATCTGCTGCACTAGTTTTCCCACATTAGGTTTTTCCGGGGACAATTGTTCAAAAAAACTGTTTCATTGTGATTATACTTGTGCTAGTATTTTTCCTTGCATTTACTTTCTGCAGTATTTTAATTGTGAAGGTTGTAGTAGAATTTATTTCGATATTTGTTGTAGAAACACTGTGAATAACTTATTCATGAATTAATAAGTAGAAGAAATAATATCAGTCGCTGCAGTTAGATTTCTATTTATAAATTTTTACATTGTTATCATATATGAATGCTCATAATATCTTTGTCATGAATTTCTATTAATGACTTTTGTTGAAATTCTAAATTTAAATAAAATATCAGTTGCTATTTGAAGTTGGTTATTTCATATAGAGGTCATTGTGTATTTGCCACAAACATATTTCATCTACAACAATGTGTTTGTAACTTGTTTGATGAAAAATATCGTTGGGAAAAGATAACAAAACTTTAGAAATTTCATGGTGGAATTTTACACTGATAATTCTCTTGGCTCTTTCTAGAAGAGTCTCATTCATACATTCGACAATGCCATTTTGCTGAGGAGTATAGACAATAGTTGTGTCTAATAATCCCTTCATCCTTGCAACTGCTCAAATTCTAAGGAAGTAAATTCACCACCATTGTCAGTTCTTAAATATTTGATTGTATTGCCTGTTTTCTTTTCCACCATAGCTTTAAACTATCTAAAAGCACCAAATACATCAACCTTTCTTTTTAACATATAAACCTAAACTTTCCTCGAGTAGTCATCAATAAACGTTACAAAATCGGATGCACCTCCATAAGACACTGTAGGAGATGGCCCCCAAAGACCAAAATGAATATGATCCAAAACTCCTTTACTATTACCACTTCCAGCTTTAAATTTTTGTTTACATTGTTTTCCATATACACAATGTTTGCAAAAATCCAAACTCAACGATTTCAAATTAGAAAGTAGTTTGTGATTCATCAGTACTTGAAGGCCCTTCTCGCTCATGTAACCCAACTGTTGATGCCATAGGCAAGTATCTTCTCCTACTTCCTCAAATATAGTCACTACCTCATTGACCTGAGTACTTCCTTTAAGTCTGTAAAGGTTTTCGATCTTCTTTGCCTTCATAACAACCAAAGCACCCTTTGAAACTCTAAGAGCTCCACCTTGACCTATAAATTTGTAACCTTCTGAATCAAATACTCCCAAAGAAATCAAATTCTTTTTCAACTCAGGTACATGTCTAACATTGGTCAATGTTCTAATTGTACCATCATACATTTTAATTTCAACATTTCCCACCCCAAGAGTTTGACAAGATACATTATTACCCATAAACATAGAACTGCCATTGACAACTTAGTATGAAGTGAACTGGATTCTATGCAGACTCATGTGATTAGAAGCACTAGAATGTAACAACCAATCTTCAAAATGTTGAGAAAAATTGCAAATAGACAAAACTTCATCTATAATACCTGATTTAACAGACAAAACCTCATCAGTCATTCCTGACTTGGCTTGATTTTCTTCCTTCTTTGGGTTTTCACCGGATTCCTTTATTTTCCAACAATCCTTCTTGAGATGCCTTGTTTTGTTGCAAAACCAATATTTGGATTTACACTTTTTTCCTCTTAACTTTGATATGGAAGAACTTCGTGACTTTTCTCCTCTCTCCCTGGATCGACCTCTAGCTATCATAGCTTTTGGCATGGAAGTTTCAATTCTAGACTTCCTTTGTACTTCTTCAGATAACAAAGATCCCACAACAAAATCAAATTCTAGAGATTCGGTGGTGCTCAAACTGATAGAGGTTACAAAATGATCCTAAGACTTGGGCAAGGAGCATAAAAAAGTAATGGCTTTATCTTCTTTGTCAAATTTGACCTCCATATCAAACAACTGACAAATAAGTGTATTAAATAAATTTAGGTGTTTTGCAATTTTAGTGCCCTCCTTCATCCGGAGGCTATACAACTGCCTCTTCAAATAAATTTTGTTGGTTAAAGGCTTGGTCATGTATAGAGTTTCCAATTTTCCCCACAAACCTGCTATTGAGGTTTCTCAACAATGTTGAAGAGAACATCATTCGCCAGACACAACCTGATGGTACTGAGAGATCTAACGTCCAAGTTCTCCCATTCCAAATCTATCATGCCAATAGATTTATTTCTTACCCCATCCAACGCTTTGTGCAACCCTTGTTGCACCAGTAAATCCTGTACCTTCAGTTTCCATAATGCAAAGTTATTTTTGTTGGTGAATTTCTCCACCTTAAACTTGGGATTAGTCATTTTTGCCATTTTTCTTCTACATGAGCTCTCTTAAAATCTTTCTTTAAATTTTAAAAATTGTGTGAGTTATTTAAAAGTTCACCTAAGTTAATCCTTCACCTAGGGTTTTCTCCTTTAAAAAAAAAGATTTTGCTTCTTTGATTTGATTTTTTGAATTTTCTTCCTTCTAATTCCTTTCACTAGGGTTTCTCCTTTCTAATGTAAGATAAAGAAACAAATTCTGCATCCTTTTTTTGGAATACCTAAAAAACCCTACTTCCTTTTCCAAAAAAAGAAATTGTCCACAAAACGTTCTTCAGAAACAAAAAATTTTCAGGTAAAACCCTACTTCTATTTGTAAGAAACCCATAATTTAGAAAAATTGTTTTCAATATATTCTTTTAAATTTGACCACTATTTTTTGTTTTTTCTATGGGTTTTATAAAACTTTACTGGACAATCTTCCTCTACCTCCAAGTAATTTCAGCTTCGAGGCTCCTCTATGCAATAGCCTACCAAACACTCAAACAAAATTTGTGGGTCGTTTTCAAAAAAGGTGGCTACACGAGTTCCAAAGCAAAAGGTGGCTCTTCTTTATGCTCCACGCAGTTCCAAACAAAAACAACTCTTCTTTATGCTCCACGTAGCCTTAGTTGCTCTTTGCGGCTCCTTTACTCACTCTGTTGCCCGAAATTTCATTGGCAACTTTTCTTTTCTCTACTTGAATTGACTTTTCTTTTCTCTTTTGCTTTCTCATATACGACTTAGGGTTTTTGGTGGCTCGACTCCTCTCTTTAATCGGCTTTGATTTCGGAGATAGTAGGGCTCTTATTTCAATGGAAATTCAACGACCTCTTTCTTTGGCAATTCAATGACTTGAATGGAAATTAAACTTGCGCAGATATGTTGTGGCCACTAACAACCCCCCTCCTTATGAAGTGTTATTGATAATACTAAATAAGTGGGGACCCTCAGTAAAAAAATCAAAAAAAGAAGTTAATATTACATTTTCTTTTTTAGATGAAATTTACAACATCATGGACTTAGGAAAATACCTTGAAGAATCTAAAAAAACCTAAGTTTCATAATGAAGAAAATTAAAGTCACTCCTTAAGAGATATTGCATCGCACAAAGAATGATAGGGTACACCTTCTAACGAGTTAAAATGACAAAAAGCGAGATTGCGACGCATAACCTCATCGCATCGCATACACTAAAGAAACACTCACATTGAAAAACTCTTAAAAAATTGTCGATATGCGATATCGCATATCGCGCATCGCAAAAATCACATGAATCACACGTAAGGGTTATAACAATTTGCGATATTGCGATACTGCAAAATTGCGATGTTGCGATATTGTGATACTGCGATCTTGCGATAAAAAACAGCACGATGATGTTGTGATTTGCGATACAACGATCTGTGATATCGCAAAGCAAAATCGCAGGACCCCTCCATCACAGTTGGTTCTGGCTCACTATTCGAGAAATTTTTTTCAGCCAAGAGTTGGTCATGTATTTTAATGCGAATTAATGAGTTGTTTCCAGTTGTTAATGAAGTATGGTGTTGTGTTTTTCGAAGAAATAGCTCACGTAAGGTGGCATGTTTTGCATATCTTCGGCGTTTAAAGGTTTTCTTGTCATTAGTCTTTTATCATTTCTTCCACCTCAATGTAAACTGCAGGAAAGAAGGATGAAGCGTTATGCAAGATAGTATGCAGAAAACTATGAGGATGAAAGGCAGCGCTCCAATGTATATTTCGGAAGGCACACCTAATCCACTTAAGGAAGAAAAAGAGCCGCGGAACTCTTCTGAGGCATCTATCACATATTTCTCATATACAGCCATGGTTGAATGGGTACTGAACGATGCTGATACCAAAAGCAGACAGTTTAATTCTCAGGGTCAAGAGCTCACGAAATCACTATTTTTACAAATTTTGAGCTTTATACCAGATGAGAGAAAAAGTTGCAAGAGGCAAAAAACGCATCAGGGAAGCCCAGATCAAGAAACAGAGGCAGTTTCTGATGCGCGATTAGCGCTAATCGCGCATCGCTAAGAAAAATTGTTCGAAAAGGAAGGCTCCTAGTTACTCAGTCATTAGCAAGCACCGAAAATTGCAAGAAATCAGCGATAGAAACAAACTGGAAACAGAAGACTAAAGGAAAAGCAGAAGCAATCCAAGAGTTAACCAAGTTGAAATGGGATTTTTACCAGACACACATGGTAATGATACATAATCATTGGATGATTCTCAAGTATATCATCAATTTTACTGAGAAGATAATGCCAGCTCTTGCCGATTCTGTTTGCTTAACTCAACCAAACACGGAAGACAGTCAGCCGACTCCACCCAGGAAAATACTGAATACTTGCGACATTAAAGAGTAGATTTAGAAATAGTTAGATAGTAGATTTAATTTTAGAAATAGTTTTGCTTAGAAAGAGGACGATCATTTAAACTGAATCCTCAATTCCTGTAAATAAGTTATTTAGTTAGTAGTATTTAAACCCTTCTCATGCATTTAGAGAAGGGTCCAAAAATTTATCAAAAACTTATCCTCAGAACATGCACTTTTGCACCCTCAGAGGAGGTTTTGGTGAATGAATGGAACAAGGTTTATTTGATATTTGCATTTGATATCTGCTACTGATGTTGCACTTCTGTACTCTTAGTGGATGTTAAATCAAAGAGAGATAAATCAATTGTCGCTTGAAGCTCATGAGTAGGACTAGTTATAAATGGTGCTTTTATCTCTTAACCATTTCTGCATATGCATTAAAGTGATATTCAATTTTCAGTTGTTTATATATTACATCATGGATGTCTGAGTTATCATTTGGCACTTTTGTACGGTGATAACTATTTGTTTATGTTTAATGTATGAATAACTCATTTATGCGATAAGTTTTCACAACTGTTTCGTCTAACTTCTTATACGAAGTAGTTCATCTTTATCGAATTCTTTTCTTATGATAACTGAATGATCTTTATTACCAGTTATTGTTTGAAATCTTT
>APFE030957879.1:0-35350 GCA_000404065.3 Pinus taeda
GGGCTCCACCCCCCCTCTAACCCCCCGGTTCACTACGTAGGTTAGTCGTGGAAAGAATATAACACAACCCAACAAGGTATCTCTATGAATGTGAAAGGGTAGGGCCCAGTTTGGGCCTCTGTGGATTGGGGCAGACACTAGCTTGCTCTTCAAGGTATCTAGGGCTTCTTGACAGTTTTCCAACCATATGAAATCAACATCTTTGCCTAGGAGGCCAAACAAAGAAGAGGCTATCTTGTTGAAGTCTTTAATGAATCTCCTACAATATCCAGCTAAGCCTAGGAAGCTTTTGACATCTCTCACCTATTGTGGAGGTGGGACCCTTTGGATGATGGAAATTTTGTTGGGGTCCACCTACAATCCTTGTTGAGATATTGCATGACCTAGCATGGTCCCTTTAGTCATAAAAAATTCACTTTCTTCCAGATTGAGGGATAGGTTCATCTCAATACACTTATCTAGAAATTTTCCTAAGTTAGATAAAGCTTCCTGAAAGTCAGAGCCATAAGGAGTAAAATCATCCATGTTTATTTCTACTGCATCATGAACCAGTTCAGAAAATATACTCAATACCGCTCTTTGGAAAGTGGTTGGAGCATTGAAAAAACCAAAGGAAGGACCCGGTATGCAAAGGTACCCCAAGGACAAGTGAAAGTGGTCTTATCTTAGTCTTTCGGGCTGATTTGCATCTGATTGTACCCGCTAAACCCATCTAGGAAGGAGAAAAACTTTTTCCCTGCTAGCTCGTCTAACACTTGATCTATGAAAGGTAAAGGAAAATGGTCCTTTTTAGTGGCTTTGTTCAATTCTCGATAGTTGACATAGATTCTCCACTTACCATTTTTCTTTGGCACTAGCACCAAAGGAGAGACCCATTCACTCTCAGAGATGGGATAGATGAATCCTGCATCAAGCAATTTCTATAGTTCTTCTTTAACAATATATTTAAGTGTTGGGTTCATCCTCCTTTGAGGCTTCTTGACTGGATTGCAATATTCCTTGATGTATATATGATGAGTACATACTGAAGGGTGCACCCCCTTCATCTCCCTATAACTCCAGGCGAAGGCATCTATATGTTTTCTCAGTATGCTGCATAGCTCCTTCTCCTGGGAAGTAGATAGGGATGGATTGATTTTCAATGTTCTTTATGGGCCGAACTCTATATTTTTAACACAGAGAGAAGTGGGGTTGGCCACATAGAGATTAGTTGAGGGGTTGTTTTGGGTTTCTCTTACTATGTCTTCTAATGGTGATACACTGGGAGGTGGATTCTGAATCAAATTTTCAATCATATCATCCTCATCTTGCAGTTTCCCCCCCATGGCGATTTCTAATGTACAAAGTGGTGCATAATAAACTTCATCCTCATCCTTCTCCTCCAACTAGAGAGGTAGATCATGTTCTAGCAAGGGTTGGGAAGGAGGATATAGGATTAACTACTTGTACATGTGCCTGTTCTTTATGGTCATGTTCCCAGCTCGACAACTGATGTAGGCATCAGTTGTAGCCAACCAGGGTCTTCCCAGCATGAGAGGATACCCAATGATCTTTGCCTTTGGTTATAGAACTAAGAAATCAGTAGTGCATTCCCAAGAATCAATGGAGACCATCACATCTTCCACAATCCCCTCAGGGGTCACTGTGGAGCGGTTTGCTAGTTGCAGCATTGTCATGGTCTTCCTCAAGGAGCCTTGGAGGTTAAGTTTGAGCATTGTGTCCTTTGTCATCACATTAATGGAAGCATCTAGATTAATCAAGGTATGTGGGACCATTGTGCCATTGATGTGGACATCAACTACTGGGCTTCCAAGGTCCAGATATTTTGGATAGATTACCTACCCCAACATCAGCTCGAACAGTTGTCCTATGACATTGATGGTTGGGGCATCTCTCTTCTGCCTTCCTGGATGCCTAAAGCACTTCTCTTTGATCAACCTATTGTAGATAGGCACATCTTTTATGGCTTGGAGAAGTGGTATCTTCACACATAAATGTTACAATTCTCCCAGAAGTTCAGTCTCTTCTGCGGTAGGCTAGATTGTCATGGACAATCTCTTAAGAAAGGGTGGATTTGCTTTAGGTTCACTTTCCTCTGTATCTTCCTAAAACTCCTTGGGTGGAGGCTGGCTATTTGGGAGAAATTTCCTGGATCACAAGTTAATTTCTTGAATCTCCACAGCATAAGTTGGGCACGATGGTTCCCCACTATACACTTGTTAAGTCTGTCTGTTATTCGGGTTCAGATTTGGCTAGGTAGGCATTTGGGGTTGCCTTGGTGGATCAGAAGGTAATAGTTGTGGTTGGGCAGGTGGTAGAGGCAGAAGAGAGGGAAGAGAGTTGTATTGGGGCATCCATCCCTGATGAGATGCATTCCACTGAGGTTGCAGCTAAGCATAGGATTGAAATGAATGGGTGGATGGTTGGGCATGATATTGAGATGTGAAGGACCAAGGAGGAGGCGTGGACCAGGAAGGATGAGCAGGGGGGCTCCAAGAAGGTATGGAGGTGACTTGGTTGGGGTTGTAGTCAGCCTGAGATGTCCTTTACATCCTCTGCTAGTATGGTCTAGGTCCATGTGGCCTCTGTTGGTTTATGTAATAGATCTGTTCAGTGACTCCTTCGGCCCCTTGGTATACAACTTTAGGTCTGGGTAAGGAAGGGCACTTATTTGTAGAATGATCTTCTTCATAGACTGAACAAACCTCTATAGAGTTCAATGGGCATTCATTCCTAGGATACCTCCTAATGCATCTAGGGAAAAAAATGGCCAAACCCCTCTCTGATTCCTTTTGTTTTATTTTGATATGTAAGGTATCCATTTGCATGGAAAGAGTTTGCAACATTTCACTCTTGAAGTCTTCCAGCATGTTTCCAATTTCACCTTTAATGGATGAATTGGAAGAAGAGGTATTGGCTATGGGTTGACTCCCCTATCTTTATTTCTGGCTTCTCTAGAATGGTTTCTAAAAACAGTCTTTATATCCTCATGGGATAGTTGGTAGATGTCTCCCCTGACCAGTAGATGGAGGGTGTCTAAAAGGCCTTCCTAAATTCCCCTGAGTAGGATCAACTTTAGAGACTCAGGGTCAAGTGTACACCTGGCCCTTTTGTAACTAAGCTGGAATCTCTCTTCATAGTCTTCCAGGGACTCATCACTTCCTATGGTCATTTTGAAGATTTCTTCTTTAGTATCTTTTGACCTAAAATAGTCTCGATACTTGTTGTTAAAGGCCTGCTGCATCTGAGCCCAAGTTGTGATGCTATTGCTAGGTAATCCCATGAACCAACGCAGTACTGCGTCCTTGAGAGTAGAAGGGAACAGTTTCAACTTTTGCTCATCTTCTGCATAGTCATAAGTTTGAAAAATGACAAAAAACTCGAACAAGAAGGTGTCAAGATCTTTTGTAGTCAGACCATGGAAGTGAGGTGGGGATGAAGGACTTATATTCTTCTTTTTTGTGTTCCCATTGGTCTCCCGAATGAGGAAGGTACCCTCTATTCTCTCTCCATTTCCCCTAGCATTTATGTTTTCAGCCATTGGCTCTAAAGGAATGTTTTCTTCTTCTTCTTCCCCTATAGATTCTTCAAATATGTTTGGATGTTCACCTAAGGGTTCTTCTTGATTGAAGCCACCGAAGAAGAGAGAAGGTTGGTTGTGTGAAGTAGTGGGGGTGTTGGGAAATTTTTTTCCTAAGTTATCTCTATTCCTACAAGGCATGAAAGGAAATATTTTTGGTTGGTTTTTTGTTTTTTTCCCCACACTGAAAGTACCTGTAGAAATTGAAATTGATTGAACAAAACAAATTGCAACTAGCAGAAATGAACTTATTGAATGGAAATTTGCAGAATTGAAAAGGAAAGCAAGGAAATGTAGAACTGAAAGAAAAGAAATGACTAGTCTACTTTTGCCGAAATAAACTATTAGCAGAATGTTGCAATAGGAAATAGAAGAAAGCAGTAATCACAGAATACTCTTATGCTTCCCTGACAATGGCGCCAAAAAGGGGTGAGAGCTAGTATTGTAGCGAGAATTCTGCAACTCCTGGGCTACCAACTTTACTTTTATCAACTCGATAGTTCGTAACAAACTTGGAAGCGTGGGTGCTATATGCACAAGTACTAGTTCTCCCTGCAGGTTTTCACTTGGTCAACCGGCGTGAGATCACTAGCAGCTCAAGCAAACTTCTATAGATTTCAGAAGAAGCTCTATGTGTGATGAAAGGAAAGAAAGATTACTCTACAAAAGCTATTCTAACTATAGAAAGGAGAAAGACTAGAATGTAAAGCAAAACCTAGTAAACCCTAATTAATAAGCCAATTCTACTTTTTCCAAAAACACTATGAAAACCACGAAAGAAATGCCATTACCTACTCAAGGAAGTAAAAAACATCTAACCATGCTATTTCTAGATGTAAAAAAGCAAAAAACATATTTTTGGATTTTTATATGTTTTTATGTGAATTTAACATGCATCTAATTTATTGTGTGTGAGTGTGGCAGCGAACAAGTGGCATTAGAGGGTGATTTTGGAGCTAAGGAGGATCTAGGATGGTGTGGATAGGTCCTAGGAGGTATTAGGTGGCCTTCTAGAGGCTTTTCCCACACTCAACTTTCAAAAGAAATCCTACAGGAAAAACTATAGGAGGACATAGGAAAACTACAGGAGAAAAATAGGAAAACTACAAGAGGCCTACAAGAGGAGGCCGAGAGAAATTTTCGTTGTTTTGAGGGTGTGAGAGTGGGTGGAAAAGGTGGATGAAGGGTGGAATGAGGTGCTAGGGTGCCTAAGGTCTACCATGAATCACTAGGAGAGAGAAAGATGATTGGGCTTGCTCAAGGAGAGAGGAAAAAGTTCTATGAAAAATGAAGGAAACTAGGGCAGAATTGAGGTGAGGTTTGGGAGACCTATAGGGCATGGATCAGATGGAGGGTGTGATTCCTAGTAAGCTGGCATACTACTGGAAGAGATCTTCTACATAGAAACTGATAGTCAACCAAGAAAATGAAGCAACCAATGAAATGAGTGCATCCTAGGAAAAATAGAGTTTTTCATTAAAATGGCCTAAACTATGATGGAAGGAAATGTTGGGAAATGTTGTAAGAAAGGAAAGCATGCAAAAGGACTATTTCAAATCAGGAAGTGAACATGATAAAGAAGATCTAAAGCAAAGAAAAATTGGACTATCAACCTACTAGAGAGCTGCAAACACTAGAATTCCTAGGAATGAGGAAAATCTGTGTTTTTGGGGCAGCAAGAGAGTCTTTGCCTCAAATCATGGTCCCGGATGTTGGCATTGTGATATAGGTATGAAACAAGTGTTATCCTTGATGGAAACTCACTCAGATGAAAGATCACAGTATAGCAGGTAAATAACAAGAATGAAGAAATAAAGGTATATGCAGGTTCACCATTGACCAAGCCACGTATACACGTTGGTTCACTGTATACAAAGTCACGTATACGAAAAGGTATATGCAGGTTCACTATATACCAAGTCATGTATACATGCAGGTTCACTATTTACAAAGGCACATATAACGTACACACGCACTTTCACAAAAGGAAAGGTGCGTACTTATTGGAAAGCTAAGTTTTGGTCCATGGTATTTGGACCATGGTATTTTGGTATTGGTCTGATGTATTGACCCCAGGTATTGGGTCTAAGGTATTGGTTCCACGTGGTTTTGGACCATGGTATTGCAAGAGGCCTAAACCTATATAAGGAGAAGAAGATCATTAGGCCAAAGTGCAAGTGTGCAAGGATTGAATATCTGATGAAGTGTGAGATCTAGTATGATGGTTATGGGTTTGTGATGCTTTGCTTGATTTGAACCAAGGATGCACCTATGCGGTTGATGATGGATGATGGATCGGGATCATAAGGCTTGGAATGTATTATCATTATGTGGTTTGATCATGGATAGACTAGATATGAATTATTGACACATGTTTTATTGTATAAATGTTATGATCTGGGTATGACTAATGTCTGGAATAGCTTCAAAGTTATGAATAAATATTTGCAGATCTGTACGTCGGTTCGCTTTGGTAAAAGCACGTATACACACTAGTTTGGTTCATCCAATTAGCGTATACAATATGAAGTATGATATTTGAAGTTGTAGTTGGGTCTGGTTGTTGTTTCAAAGTTCTGTGTTCTGCTCTCTGTTCTTGTGACTATGTTTTGATGATAGGGTTTCAGTGACTCAGTATTGGGTGATTCAGAGATTGAAGATGCAGGTGTAGTCGATGGTTGTATTGTAGTAGTGATTTATTTGTGCTTCAATCTTGTTGATGGGTCCAGTATGAAAATTGGATGAAACATGGCCTTCATATTATGGTGTTGTGATCCAGGTGTATCCAGTTTGAAAATTTATGAAACGTGGTCCCTGGAGGAAGTACGAAGGTCGTAGCCTTCTGTAGGCTGGTGCCTATGTACTGGTAAACATATCGGCTAGTACAAGAGCCAGGGTGTTGGAGCTCCCTTCTAGTAGCAGCTGGAAAATGAGTGAAGGTTATAGCCTTCAGTAGGCCGGCACCTACGTACTAGTAAACATATCGTCTAGTACAAGAGCTAGGGGGTTGTAGCCTTCTGTAGGTGGGTGCCTGCATACTGGTATGAGTCTGTGCTAGGACAAGATTGTAAATAGGTTTTTATTATATTAAAGGAAGATGGCAACAAGTGGTTTTTGTCTTGCATTGAGTTTCCACCTTATATCATGGTGTTCATGTGTGTTTCTTATGTGTGATGATCTGTTTTGTTTTTAATGCACCTGGTTACTGTTTACATGGTTAATGAATTTCTAATGCACTGACTAAAGATCAACATATGATGAATTAACTGAATCATAATTTTGTTGGATATATGCTAGTTGCATTATACACAGTTGCGTGTACACGCGGGTTCCCTTAACTGAAGTAGTGTATATGAATCTGATTATGGAAATGAAAAAGTTAGTTATTTGCTAATACTGATTCACCCCCCCCCCCCCCAACTCAGTATTATTTCCAACACCAGAGTGAGGAATAGAGGCCAAGGCACTGTTGCTAGCCTTTTGAATCTTCTCTGATCACTGCTTAACCTACTACAGAAAGCACAAATGAAAGCACGCTACTAAATCATCAAAGAAACCTATTCTTAACCATAAGAGAAATTCATCTAACAACAAACTAATCTACAAACTAAAGTAGAGCATACAAATACAAGTAAAGAGAAGCTTGGCTACTTGGATTGAGCTCTAACCCAAGAGCTTTAGCCCTCTAAGGTAACTCAATGCTAGCTCAAAAAGGATTCCATCTTCATTATAAAAAAATAGCAAGATTAAATAAAACTGTCATAAAATAGTAAGCTCAAAATTTGAGCAGAGTTTACACAAGAAAACAAAGTTAACCCTAGTGAGGCCCTAGACCTCTCTACTTATACACCTGAAGCTACCAACAACTTCCTTAAAATCAGGGAGGCTTGGCTCCCAAAACTCAAGATAGCTATCAATCATCTAGTGCATGATTCGACTGCTTGTACTCCACACTGAATGAAGGGGAATTCAAAGTGAGGAGCAATAAATGAGGGGGATTCCCTCCTATAAGTCATGTCCTATGTATTCTTCGAGTTATTGTTGTATTTTGACCACTAGATCCTTGACTTTGACCTTGAAATCCATCAATAATATTTATTAAATACATGTTAGATCACATGGCATAATAACGAACTCAACTCACCCTATAAGCATAAATATAATCATAAAATCATACAATAAGCTAAGAGAATGGTTGATTTGACTAGGTTAGGAGATAAAATGAGCCCATATAATTATCAATTTATGAGGCTCATCATAGATCCTCAGTATTATTTCCAACAATTGGAATCAGAGTAGGTCCTTTGGTAGAAACTTGATCGCTTGAAGGAGATCCGTAGAAAAATGGGAAAGAAAGCACGTAAGAAGAAGAAGACAAATCAAAGGAATAGTGACAACCTACCATTAGGTGGAAGCAAGTATTCAGATTCTGAATCACCTCAGATTGAAGATGAACAAGAAAATGAAGCATCAGATAAAATCATAGAGCAACAAGATCTATTTAAAAAAAGGGAGAGTGCCCTCAAAGAACAAGTTATCAGCTTAAAAACTCCGCTGGAGTGTGCCTTCAGAATATGTCAAATGCCGCGGGAGCAGAATGAAGAATAAGAAAATGAAATTCTCAAACTAAGGCAACAAGTGGAAGAAGGAAGAGAGTCTATGAAATCTTGAAAAAGAAATATCTAGAAAAGGAAGAACAACATGAGGTTGAGGTAAATATATTGAAAGGTAAATTAGAAGAAAAAAATAAACTATTACGATTTCAAGACAATACTAAGATATTGGATGATATTCTTAGTAGTCAAAGGTCGCCTGCTATCAAAACTGGTCTTGGTTTTTATGAATATGTTGAAGATGAATCTTGCTCACAAGGTGAGGCAAGGAACTCTAATGCAAAATTTGAAATGCTCAACAAGGAGATGAGAGGTGAAACCCATCAACAACCAAGGAAAGATAGTATTCAAAGAAAATATTTTGCTCCTAAATATGGATGTGATAGACGGTTATTTCCTTCGATGAATAATTTTGAATGTTATGTATGTCATAATTTTGGGCATGTTGCAGCCAGATGTAGAATTAGAATGGTTCAAGACCATCACACAGAAAGAGCATCACATTCCAGGTACTTTAAGGGGTATTGTTTTTCTTGCAATATGTTTGGTCACAAAGCTGTTGACCGCTACAGAAGGAATATGAAACATGTAAGATGTTACGCATCTAACAAGCTTGGACATATAGCAAAGGAATGCAAGAGAATATTTTAGGCACCATACCAAAAGGAGAAAACATCATCATAGTCAAAGATATGGAAGAAGAAGGAATTATAGTCAGAGAGATGTGGCATAACAAAGTATACAGAGATGATAGACTCAGAGGGAGCTGAAAGTGTGAAACTTCAGTGATCTAAATCTCATACGCAGATTTCATAAAGATAAGTCACGTATATACGTGAGTTTGAAGCTGCACAGTCACGTATATGTTGGTTTGAAGAAAATATGTGGGGTAGACTCAGGAAAAAGGGTCTCATATGGCTCAGTCAATTACTTGCTCTGTTTGATGATGGTTACAATCTACCGATGATGTGTGGAAATGTGTTGGTACTCATAAGATGTTGTTTAGAAGTGATTTGATTCTAACTTAAGGATGATGATGCCTTGATACTTCTTGCTAATATATGCATGATCAGATCTAACAGTGAACATATGGCACAGGTTCAGGGGGAGCATATGCTTCAAATAATGCATTTTTGGCATTATGGCTAAAAGTCTTTGGTGATGATGCTTATGTGGCTAAATGATACATCTTGCTACTTATTGTTGGTTGGTCAAGAGAATGGTATTTCAGGTTACAGGTCTGGATGCTGGTGACAGATGCTTATGGTGTAGATCATATATGGTGTATGATAGTTGTTGACAACTATCATGGTCTTGTTTAGATTGCTGTTAATTGCTATAAAAATCATGTAAAGGTCATGAAAAGACCTAATTTGTAACACCACTTTGCATGGGAAGGATTACGTAATAATGTTTATTTCAGTCATGTATAAACATTTGGTATATCCCCACTTTATTGGGTGGATGAGTCAAAATGGTGTATCTCCACTTAGTTGGGAGATTGATGTATATATTAGTCATTGGTGATAGGAAGGTCATACTCACTTAGTTGATTTGTAGAGTCATGTTATTCTTTTGAAAAATATTTTTGTAGACTCAGCATGTGCTTAGGGGGAGCATGGATGGATTGATACATCTTAGCATGTACAAAGGGGGAGCTCAATTAGAGATTTCAACATGTACTCAGGGGGAGTATGGATAGTAGAATGTATATCAAGGGAGAGAACATCTTGGTTTGCCCTTTGCCCTTGATTTCAAAGGGGGAGAGTGACTTGGTGTGGTTGTTGCCATCAAGTCCAAACGGGGAGATTGTTGACATTATGATACAGGTATGACACAAGTGTTGTCCTTGATGGCAACTCTCTCAGATGAAAGATCATAGTATAGCAGGTAAACAACAAGAATGAAGAAAGAAAGGTATACGCAGGTTCACCATTGACCAAGTCGCGTGTACATGCAGGTTCACTGTATACAAAGTCGTGTATACTAAAAGGTATACGTAGGTTCAATATATACCAAGTCGCATATACACATAGGTTCACTATTTACAAAGGCGCATATAATGTACACACACACTTTCATAGAAGGAAAGGAGTGTACATATTGGAAAATTAAGTTTTAGTCCATGGTATTTTGGTATTGGTCCATGGTATTTGGTCCGAGGTATTGACCCCAGGTATTGGGTCCAAGGTATTGGCTCTATGTGGTTTTGGACCATGGTATTGAGAGAGGCCTAAACCTATATAAGGAGAAGAATATCATTAGGCCAAAGTGCAAGTGTGCAAGGATTGAATATCTGATGAAGTGTGAGATCTAGTATGTTGGTTATGGGTTTATGATGCTTTGTTTGATCTGAACCAAGGATGCACCTATGTGGTTGATGATGGATGATGGATCGGGATCATAAGGCTTGGAATGTATTATCATTATGTGGTTTGATCATGGATAGACTAGATTTGAATTATCGACGCATGTTTTATTGTATAAATGTTATGATCTGGGTATGACTGATGTCTGGAATAGCTGCAAAGTTATGAATAAATATTTGCAGATATGTACGCGGGTTCACTTTGGTAAAAGCGCCTATACACGCTGGTTTGGCTCATTCGATTAGCGTATACAATATGAAATATGATATTTGAAGTTGTAGTTGGGTCTAGTTGTTGTTGCAAAGTTTTGTGTTCTGGTGACTATGTTTTGATGACAGGGTTTCAGTGATTTAGTATTGGGTGATTCAAAGATTGATGATGTAGGTGTAGTCAATGGTTGTATTGCAGTAGTGATTGACTTGTGCTTCAATGTTGTTGATGGGTCCAGTATGAAACTTGGATGAAACGTGGCCTTCATATTATGGTGTTGTGATCCAGGTGTATCTAGTTTGAAAATTTATGAAATGTGGTCCTTTGAGGAAGAGAGAAGGTCATAGCCTTCTGTAGGCTGGTGCCTACGTACTGGTAAACATATTGGCTAGTACAAGAGCCAGGGGGTTGGAGATACCTTCCAGTAGCAACTGGAAAATGAGTGAAGGTTGTAGCCTTCAGTAGGCTGGCACCTACGTACTAGTAAACATATTGGCTAGTACAAGAGCTGGGGGGTTGTAGCTCCCTTCTAGTAGGAATTGGAGAACAAGAGAAGGTTGTAGCCTTCTGTAGGTGGGTGCCTGTGTACTTGTATGAGTCTGCACTAGTACAAGATTGTAAACATGTTTTTTCTTATATTAAAGGAAGAAGACAACAGGTGGTTTTTGTCCCGCATTGGTGTTCATGTGTGTTTCTTATGTGTGATGATATTTTCTCTTTTTACTGCACCTGGTTACTGTTTACATGGTTAATGAAGTTCTAATGCACTGATTAAAGATCAACATATGATGAATTAACCGAATCATAAGTTTGTTGGATATACGCTAGTTGCATTAAACACAGTTGCATGTACATGCGGGTTCCCTTAACTGAAGTAGCATATATGAATCTGATTATGGAAATGAAAAAGTTAGTTATTTGCTAATACTAATTCACCCCACCCGCCCTCTCAGTATTATTTCCAACACTAGAGGGAGGAAGAGAGGCCAAGGCATTGTTGCTAGCCTTTTGAATCTTCTTTAATCATTGCTTAACCTGCCATAGAAAGCACAAATGAAAGCAAGCTACTAAATCATCAAAAGAAACCTATTATTATCCATAAGAGAAATACATCTAACAACAAACTAATCTACAAACTGAAGTAGAGCATACAAATACAAGTAAAGAGAAGTTTGGTTGCTTGGATTGGGCCCTAACCCAAGAGCTTCAGCCCTCTAAGGTAACTCAGTGCTAGCTCAAAAAGGATTCCATCTTCATTATCAAAAGATAGCAAGATTACATAAAACTATCATAAAATAGTAAGCTCGAAATTTGAGCAGAGTTTACACAAGCAAAAAAAAGTTGATCCTTGTGAGGACCTAGGTATCTCTACTTATACATCTGAAGCTACCAACAACTTCCTTAAAATTAGGGAGGCTTGGCTCCCAAAACTCGAGATAACTATCAATTATATTCCACTTGCTCAGCTGCCTTTTAGTGCATGATTCGACTGCTTGTACTCCGAGCTGAATGAAGGGGAATTCGAAGTGAGGAGCAATAAATGAGGGGGATTCCCTCCTATAAGTCCTGTCCTATGTATAATTCAAGTTATTGCTGCATTTTGACCACTAGATCCTTGACTTTGACCTTGAAATCCATCAATAATCTGCATTAAATACATGTTAGACCACATGGCATAATAACTAACTCAACTCACCCTATAAGCATAAATATAATCAGAAAATCATATAATAAGCTAAGAGAATGGTTGATTTGACTAGGTTAGGAGGTAAAATGAGCCCATATAATTACCCATTTATGAAGCTCATCACATATCCTGTTTTTCTTCTATGGTAGACACTTTTGATTCAAATTTAGTAGACAAGGATCTCAAAACTTTCTCAACTAAGGTAACTTCTTTTATTTCTTCACCCAGATTCTTCATACAATTAACAACCTCATCTATACATAAGAAGTAACTATCTATACTTTCATCATTGTGCATCTTAAGATTTTCATACTGAATTCTTAGAGTTTGAAGCTTAGCACGTTTAACCTGAGAGTCTCCTTCATAGCTCAGAACGATTTTGTCCCATATTTCTTTGGCTGATTTGAGCTGCATGACTTTGACAAACTTTGATTGTGACAAAATTACCAATAGAGTATTGACAACTCTGGCATTGGTTTCATATTTCTTTTTACCTGTAGTATCTATAGGAATTGATGTTGGAAATGTATATCCTCCTTCCACAATTTCCTAGACATCCATTCCAAGTGATTATAGATAGGGTGTGGTTCTTATTTTCCAATAAACAAAATTTCTCCCATAAAAGATTAGTGGTCTGATGGATCCCACGCTTTCTTGATTACTCATGATGATGGATCTCCCATCAAGTGATCAAGCTTCTTCTGAAGGACCTCCTATGATACCAATTGCTGGAAATAATACTGAGAGGGGGGTGAATCAGTATTATCAGATATATAATTTTATTTCCCAAATAGATTTATATACGCTACTTCAATGAAGTGAACTAGCGTGTACACACGACTGTACTTAAAGAAATCAGTGTATATAAAGAGAACATTTGATTTAGACAATTTATCATGTATTGAGCTTAAACCAATACATTAGAGATTTATTAGACAGTGCAGTAAAAGCAGAATAAAGCATCACACATAAGCAACACACATGAACACCAAGATATAAGGTGGAAACCCAATGTGTGTAAAAACCACCTACCGCTGTTGTCTCTGTCTTATTTTTAATAATAAGAAAATATGTTTACAATCTTGTACTGGTGCAGATTCATACCAGTACGCAGGCACTCACCTACAGAAGGCTACAACCTTCTCTCATTCTCTAGCTACTACTAGAAGGGAGCTACAACCCCCTAGCTCTTGTACTAGCTAGTATGTTTAATAGTACGTAGGTGCTAGCCTACAGAAAACTCCACTCTTCCACTAGGGACCACGTTCATGAATTTTCAGACTGGATACTCTTGGAACACAACACCATAATCTGAAGGTCACGTTTCATCCAATTTTCATACGGGACCCATCAACAACATTGAAACTTAGAAAATCATAACTACAATACAACCATCAAATACATCTGTATCAACCAATCATTGAAACTCAATCATCACTTTCTGAATCAACAACAACTTAATCAATCAATCACTTGACAACCCATCATCACTGAAGCAAATCACAGTCAATCAATTTGATCATTCATAACACTGTCACCAGAATATAGTCACCAAAACCCAAAGAAGAACCCAGAACTCTGCAACAACAAACAGAAACAACTGAAACTTTAAACATCATACTTCATAAGGTATACTCTACTTCCATGTGTCGAACCAGCGTGCATACATACTTTTGGCAAAAGGAACCAGTGTATAGATCTGCAAATTCAAATTTATGATGTATATGCTACTTTGAAATGTTGAACCAACGTGTGTACGCTATTTTACTAAAGTGAACCTGCGTACAGATCTATAAATGCTAACTTAAAACATCACAACTATTCCAGACTTCAGCCATACCTAGATCATCACATTTACAGAATAAAACATGCGTCAGTATTTAGATCTAGAATATTCAAGATCAAACCACATAATGATAATACTTTTAAGCCTTTATGATCCTGGTCCATTAAACTTCATCAGCGATATAAGTGCATCCTTAGATCAGATCAAGCAAACCATTAGAAGCTCATTAACCTGCATATATGATCCAACACTTCATAAGAGATTCAAATCCTTGCACACCCTTGGCCTAATGATCTTCTCCTCCTTATATAGTTTAGGCCTTTCTCAATACCATGGAACAAAACTACTTAGGACCAATACCTTGGACCAAATACCTCGGACCAATTATCTTGGGTCAAATACCTTGGACCAAAAACTTTTGGTTTTCCAAGATATGTGATTTTCCTTCTGTGAACGTGCATGTGTACGTATATGCTCCTTTTGTTCATTAAACCTGCGCGTATACACAGCTTGGACAAGGTGAACCTGCATATACCTCTCTTTCTTCATTCTTTGGAGTCTGATTTGTAATTCTTTCCTGTTGACCTGCTGCACTATGATCTTTCATCTGAGTGAGTTGCCATCAAGGACAACACCTGTATCATAATGCCAACAATCTCCCCCTTTGGACTTGATGGCAACAAAAACACCAAGTCACTCTCCCCCTTTGACATCAAGGGCAAAGGGTGGACCAAGATATTTTCTCCCTTTGGCATACCTTATGCTATTCGTGCTCCCCTTGAGTACATGCTAAATTCTCTGATTGAGCTTCCCTTTTGTACACGCTGAGATGCACTGAAACCATCCATGGGCCTGTTGAGCACAAGCAAAGTCTGAAAAAATATTTTCTAAAAGAATAACATGACTCTATAACTCAATTATGTGAGGATGACCTTCCTATCACCAATGAATCATACATACATCCATCTCCCAACCAGGTGGGGATATACCAAATTTGACTCATCCACCAAACCAAGTGGGGATATACCAATTGTTTATACATGATAGAAACAATAAATATTACATCATCTGTCCCATGTAAAGTGGGGATAAAAATTATGTCATTTGTCCAGGAGGACTCATTCAAATGTATGAGAAGACATATCACACCCTAGACTTTTACATGACTTAAGCAACAAATGGTATAAATATCTAAAGCCATAGCTGGACTCAGCAACCATAATGCCAACAATGCTAAAAGTATGTGAAGGCTAATGATCCCCATGAATCTATGCTACCTGTGCATTGTTAATAGGTCAATGATCAAGGCATCTTTGTCAGTCAGATAAAAATTAATGAACAAAGCATATCGATAGACATTAATCATCAATATCATTCAAAGCACCCATATCAGAGCCCGCCCCACTGTTTTTCTTGTCTGAAAAACATATACGCTCCTTGACCCATAGAAACCTACATGTGTATGAGACCATACTTCATGAAACACGCGTAGAATAACCTTTTTCTAAAAAATTGGATTTAATAGCAGGATGATGCAACAAATACTCCCAACTTTTGTTTGAGATATTCAAATGTTTCTCTAGGCAGTGGTTTAGCGAATATATGAGCGACTTGCTCTTTAGAGGGAACATACTCCAATTTGACCTTTTGTTTAAGTACTTGTTCACGTAGAAAATGGTATTTGATGGGTATGTGCTTGGTCTTGGAGGGCATGACTGGATTCTTTGAAATACTGATGGCACTTGTATTATCATATAGAATGGAGATGGGTGGCGTACATGTGATATGAATGTCTTGCAAGGTTTTCATCATCAAACTTAATTGTGTGCAGCAAGATGCAACATTCACATATTCTGCTTTAGCTATAGATAACACAATTGAACTTTGTTTCTTGCTGAACCAAGACACTAACCTAGAACCCATAAAGAATGCACCACCACTAGTGCTTTTTTTGTCATCAACACTTCCTGCCCAATCTGCATCTGTATATGCATGAAGAGTAAGATTTGTATCTCTAGGATATCATAAACCAAAGTTTTGAGTTCCTTGAATATATTTGAAAATTATTTTGACTGCCTGAAAGTGTGATTCCTTTGGATTTTCTTGGAATCTTCCAACTATTCCTACTGCATGCATGATGTCAGGTCAAGTAATTGTTAGATAAAGCAAACTGCCAATCATGGATCTATAAGTTGGTAAACTGCCAATCATGGATCTATAAGTTGGTTGACGTACTGTTGCTGATTCATCATTTGAGATGAGACTGCATCCTGTTACCATTGGGGTACATACAGGTTTAGAATATGTTAGTGTCGGTATCTTCATCCCTTCTTCAGTGATCAAATTCTCTTGTTGCATTGCATATTAGGCATCTCTTCTGATCAGCTGCATTCCATTAGGCTCATGGATCATCTAATGGTAGGGGCATATTATAAATTTTCCCTCATGTTCTTTACCTGCCGACCCATTTTCATTCATCTAAATCATCTGCAGTCATTTTTCGTCTTTAAATTTGCAAAAGTCATTTTTAGGGTTTTAGGTCTCATTAGGTCTAGGGTTTCGCCAATAAGGTCTTGTAAATGCTCATTAAAGTTCAGCAGGTGCGTGAGGAGGTCAAATAAAGTCTTAGCAACAATAATTTCAATGATCACATGCCTAGTGATTGATTTTTCCTCAAAACCCTGTTTTGAGGAAAAACAAAGTTTTTATGTTTTCATGTACAAATTTGATGTAGTTTCATTTTTTTCCATATGTAATAACTTCAGAGGTAGCCCTGGTCACCTTGCCAAGCCTCTGCAAATTCACCACCTGCAAAAGAAACAAAAAGTCAAAGCAATTGGTCCATCGAAGGTAAAACTAAAGCAAACTGCCCAAAAACAGAGTTTTAAAAGCAAGTCAAAATCAAACATTAGAAGAGTGGGTTTTTGTAAGTGAAAAATCAAAACCATATGCATTGTAATATCCCTAACCTGGAATATTTCTCAAACCCCAGAAAAACTCCAACCAAATACGTGCAAATGATATAATAACCCAAAAGTGATAAAATAACAGTGGAACAACATATAATAATGTAAATCGGAAATATAAGCAGATACACAAGAAATGCAGTGAGAAATGCTACGCCATTTTATTATACTGAGCAATAAAAAGTACAAGAGGTGATTAAATAGATGGCACCTCGACTTGCACAAGGCAAGTGAAGAAATACTCTCAAAATGACAAGAATGGCCTCTTTGCATGGATGCTGCTGTTGTTGCTACTAGAAAACAAATGATGATTTGGGGCTGCTCCCCTCCTCAGAAAACACCAAAACTCTAGATTTAGGCTCTACTAAAGAAACCCAGAAAAACCCTGAAAGCTTTCTTGGAATGGCCTCACACTGATCTGTGTGCCAACTGCTGGAAAAATCGTTGTGCTACTGCTGCTACTAGAAATCGAATGAGGATTTGGGGCTGCTCCCCTCCTTAGAAAAGACTGAAACTCTAAAATAGAAGTCTACTAAAAAAACCCAGAAAAACCCAGAAACCTTTTCTGAAATGGCCGACCCCGAAAATCACCCCCTTGGGGTTCTGTGCAGTTCCTCAAAGACGTTGATGAAACTGCTACTAAATTGCTGAAGAAACTGCTGCTGAAATGTTGATGAAACTACTGCTAGAATGCCAATGGAAATACCTTGCCCAGCAGGCACTCGAAGTCCCTCGGGGCTAAGGGTGAGATCTCCAAATGGAGAGACTCAATGCATTAAACAGTGTTGCAAACTAGTTAAACAACGAGCGTGCTCTAAGTCGAAATGACTATCACAAATGCTCATAACCATAATGATACAAAATGAGGGGGCTCCTCTCTATTTTAGAGCCTCTGCCTCTCACAATCCCTAGGCTCACCTCCTCCTGCATGATTCCCCTCTTTCCATGTGTTCTTCCCTCCCGCGCAATCCCTCCATGTGTCTGCGTGGGCCCCATTTCTGCATCCCCCTTTGGCCCCCTTGGCTCCTCCTTAAGTCACAACTTTGTGCTACTAGGAAGTAACTTTTATTCTTAAAATGAGTTATGTTCCCCGTCCTCAATTTTTATTTATAAATAACTATAGAAGGCAAAAATTGGGCAAAATTGAATATTCCAATTAGCCATGGCTAATTAGGAATATTACAGTCTCCCCAGGAAAAATGTTGCTTGTACTCAAGAAACTCAAGTGATGGATGCTGCAAGATCTTTTCACTCTCCCAAGTGGCATCCTCATTCGGCAAATTCTTCCACCTCACCAAGAATTCCCGGACCATCCTGCTTCGCAGCTGCCTCTCCCTGGTATGGTCTCTGGCTGCAATACCAAATGTCCCTCATCATCCATGGGTGGTAGCTCATCTGTCACTGTCACCTGCTGCCCCAATGCCTTTTTCAGGCATAATACATGGAAAATGTTATGAATCTTGCTGTCTTGGGGTAGCTCCAACTCATATGCAACCTGTCCAACCCTGCGTATCACCCTGTACGACCCATAAAAGCGGGGCTTAAGCTTCTCAGCCCCCTTCTGCTTTAGTGATGACTGTCGGTATGGATGTAATCATAGGTAGACCATGTTCCCTACCTCGAACTGTCTCTCCACCCAACCCCTGTTGGCATACAGCTTCTGCTGCTTCTGTGCTATAGCCATGTTATCCTTGAGAGCTCGGAGAATATCTTGACTCTCTTGGATCCATATCTTGGCTCTGGGAGCCTTGCTATCACCAAACATCACGTCAACAAAAGACAAAGGATGATAACCATATAAAGCATAGAATGGTGACATACCAATGGACATGTGATGTGAAGTATTGTAGAAGTACTCCCCTAGATGCAGCCACCTCAACCATGCTCGCTGCTGCCCACTGACATAGTTATGCAAGTAGCCCTCTAGCCACTTGTTAACTATCTCTGTCTGCCCATCTGTCTGTGGGTGATAACTGGTACTCAGTGTCAACTTCGTCCCCACCAACCGGAAAAGATCTTGCCAAAACCCGCCCATGAAATAGCTGTCCCTATCACTGATGATGGTCTTAAGAATACCATGTAGCCTGAAGATCTATCTAAAGAATAGATCGGCCACCCGTGCTGATGTATAGTGTGCGGATATGGCAAAAAAATGTGCGTACTTTGTCAATCGGTCAACAACGACAAAGATGTAATCCTTGCCCTGTACCATGGGCAACCCTGTGATGAAGTCAATTGAAATACTCTCCTATTTCCCCTCTAGAATGGGAAGAGGCTGCAATAATCCTGCCAGATGGCTCATCTCTCCCTTGTTCCTCTGGCAAACATCGCACTCCCGGATGTGTTGGAGTACGTCCTCCTTGAGGCCCTTCCATAAGAACCTCTCCCTAATGGCCCTGTAGGTTTTGGTAAACCCTTGATGTCCTGCCAAGGGTGAATCATGTGGTGCCTGGAGTATCTTCTTCTTGAGCTGAGACCCCTCAGTCAAGAAGATTCGATCCCTGTAATAGATGATCTCATCGACCACTCTGTACCTGTCATCTACCACCTATCCATCCAGAACCTCACATGCAAACCTGTCCTTGGAGTACTTTACTAAGAGTCGAGCCCTCCAGTCTGTATCCAAACTCATAAGAGACAACGTGGCTGGTCTACGTGAAAGGGCATCTACTACCACGTTGTTCTTACCCTTGACATACTCAATGTCAAAGTCATATGCTTGGATCTTGCTGATCCACTTTTGCTGCCTCTCCTGTAGCTGCATCTGCTCCAGAAAGAACTTGAGGCTGTTGTGATCAGTCTTCACCCTGAACCTGTTACCCGCCAGATATTGCTGGTACTTAGCCAATGCATGCATGATGGCTAGCATCTCCTTGTCATATATAGAATACAACCTCTTGTGTGGAAGGAGCTTCTGGCTCTCAAAGGCTATAGGGTGACCTCCCTACATCAACACTGTGCCGATCCCCTCTCTCGATGCATCACACTCCAAAACAAAAGGTTGCGTAAAATATGGCAACACAAGCACTGGGTAGCTGCTCATAACCTCCTTGAGCCTATCAAAGGCTCACTGCATTGTATCTAACCAACTAAAAGCCCCCTTCCTCATCAAATCTATCAGGGGTGCAGCAAGCTATGAGAAACCTTTGACGAACTTCCAGTAGTAAGTACAAATGCTAATGAATCCTCGAAGTTCCATCACGTTTCTTGGCTTTGGCCATTCTCTGATGGCCTTGATATTCTCCTCGTGGACCCTCACTTTGTTCACCCCTATGATGTGTCCCAGATACAACATCTCCATCAACCCAAACTCACACTTGGAGAGTTTGGCATAGAACTACTACTCCTGTAAGATACGCAATACTGTCTCAATGTGCTGGAGATGCTCCTCCCAAGTCCTGCTGTAAATGAGAATATCATTGAAGGATACCAACACAAACTTCCTCAAGTGACTATGGAAGATGTGATTCATGCAGGACTGAAATGTAGCAGGGGTGTTGGTTAGCCCAAAAGGCATCACCAAGAACCCAAAGTGCCCATAGTGACACCTGAAGGCGGTCTTGGGAATGTCCTGCTTCCTCACGCGAATCTGATGGTACCCAGATCTCAAATCAATCTTTGAGAAGTAACGTGGCCCTCTCAACTCGTCCATTAAATCATTGATCCTGGGTATGGGGTACCTATTCTTTAGGGTCTTCTTGTTCAGGGCCCTGTGGTCAATGCACATCCTCAATGTACCGTCCTTCTTCTTCACTAACGCCACAGAAGAAGCAAAAGGACTCGTGCTCGATCAGATATGCCTAAGAGCCAACAACTCCTGGATAGCCCACTCAATCTCATCTTGATAGGCCTTGTGGTGCCTATAAGGGGTGGTGATCACTGCCTAAATGCCCTGCTCAAGCTCGATAGTGTGCTCAAACCCCCGGTCCGGTGGCTTTCCTGGAAAAATCTCCCCAAACACTATGGCATACCGGTCAAGGATGGACTGAATCTCTGGATGTACCGTCCACCTTGTAGTCTCTGCCTCTGGTGCACGCAACACTACTGCCCACTCTATGTCTCTCTTTCAGAAGACTGCCTCCATTTGATGAGCCGAAACAGTCTGAGGCGGATATGTGTGTTGTCCCCGTATCTTCTCATGCCTCCCTGTCTTCTCATCATCCCACTCCATCTCCAGGGTCTTCCAATCTGTCATGACCTTCCCTAGAGTGATAAGCCATTGAACACCCAGTATCATGTTGGTGTCTAAAATATCGACCACGAAAAAGTGGTTTGTTAATGTGGGTGCCCATCGTCACTGAAAGCTCTGGAACATAACGAGCACATCTCATGGTTTGATCTCCTTGGACCAAGACTGAAAACCCATCAAAGCTCTCTGTCTGTATACCTCTTCTCTCAACCATCTATGCATCAATGAAGTTGTGGGTGGCCACACTGTCAACCAAAACTGATACGCGTTGGAAATGTACTGTCCCTCATACATGTAGCGTCAAATACTTGGGAATTCCATGCAACGCTGCAAGGGCCCCTCCAGTGGGTGCAAAAGATGCACCACCTGCTGGTGGTGGTGGAGGTGGCAAAGTCCCTGTATGGAATGGCTATCTCTTGCCTCCACATCCTCCTCGTCATCTTCTTCTCCACTACTCTCGGAGAAGACCTCAATAAAATGTGCTTTGCCAGTAGCACATCTGCCCATGGCTCTTGACAGGTGAAGCATAACCGCTTCTTCTTCAGCTCCCTCCTAGCATCATCATCAAGTTGTACTCATCTTGGGTTCCGCTTTGGAGGAGGAATCCTCACATCCTTCCCTTTAGACTGAAAAATCTGTCTCTGGGGGTAAGGTTTCCGGGTCTTGGGTAAGACATCTTGTAAGTCCCAGGTCTTGTTGATAGCGTCCTAGAGTGTGGCTAGTTTAGTGGATCGGACTAAACCTCGAAGTGGCTCTACTAACCCCTCAACATACATATAGACCCTTTGTGCCATGGATAGGTCTAGCACCATCACGGAGACCCTCAAGAAATTTGCAATGTAAGTCTCTGGGCTCCCTGTCTGTTTGAGTGTCGTCAGCTCAACAAAATTTTTCTCTGGATCCCTCCAACCAAATCACTTCATCAGTCTACTGGTAAACTTGGCATATGACGTCACTATGGAGTGCCCCAGTGTAACCATCCCATGAAACCACCAATCCTATGCCTCACCATCCAAATGCAATGTTGCCACCTTGATGGCCTCTGCCTCTGACATCTAGTTAAGCTGGAAATAAATGTCCAGCTTCTCCACCCAAGACTTTGGTGAACTGTTTGATGAGCCATCAAATGTAGGCAAGTGGAATTTGCTCCTTGCACGGTGGGTGTTGCCATCATGTTAATGCCGGTACCCTCTGTGATGATCGCGGGGTCTGTTATCCCACTGGAACTGAAAAAAATATTTGAATGAGAGGGCTTCCCTGAACTCTTGCCCATAGGCCTGGTACTCTGCAAAATAATCACCCATATGTCCGAGATTTGCCTCTTGTTGGGCTACAGCCCCTATGTCGGCTCCTAAGAAAGTGGGCATGGTAGAGCGTGTAGGGGCATGTGAGGCCACCTGCTACGCAGTATCATGCTGCTCTGGAAAATGGTGGGATGCGCCCGATCCCTCACCAACCTGAAAAACCCATGGGCTCTCATGCTGTCTAGCCTCTACTGCCGTGAATTTTTGCCCCATCACCTCACTCTGTCTCGACAGATCCTGCACGGATTTGAGGAGCATATCGACCACGAAAAAGTGGTTTGTCAATGTGTAGGTGCCCATCGTCACTGAAAGCTCTGGAACATAACGAGCACATATCATGGTTTGATCTCCTGGGACCAAGACTGAAAACCCATTGAAGCTCTCTATCTGTATACCTCTCCGCTCAACCATTTGTGCATCAATGAAGTTGTGGGTGGCCCCACTATCGACCAAAACTGATACGCGTTGGCCACGTATTGTCCCTTGTACATGTAGCGTCATATACTTGGGAACTCCAAGCAACGCTGCAAGGGCCCCTTTGGTGGGTGCAAAATATGCACCACCTGCTGCTGGTGGTGGAGGTGGCAAAGGTCCCTGTATGGCATGGCTATCTCCTGCCTCCACATCCTCCTCATCATCTTCTTCTTCGCTGCTCTCGGAGAAGACCTCAATAAAATGTGCTTTGCCAGCAGCACATCTATGTCCTGGTGCCCATGGCTCCTGATAGGTGAATCACAACCGCTTCTTCTTCAGCTCCCTCCTGGCATTATCGTCAAGCTATACTCATCCTGGATTCCCCTTTGGAGGAGGAACCCTCACATCCTTCCCCTTAGACTGAAAAGTCTGTCTTTGGGGGTAAGGTGTCCGCGTCCTGGGTAAGACATCCTGTAAGTCCCATGTCTTGCTGATAACGTCTTGGAGTGTGGCTAGTTTAGTGGATTGGACTAAACCCCGAAGTGGCTCTGCTAACCCCTCAACATACATATAGACCCTCTGTGCCATGGATAGGTCTGGAACCATCACGAAGACCCTCAAGAAATCTGCAATGTAAGTCTCTAAGCTCCCTGTCTGTTTGAGCCTTGTCAGCTCAACAAAATGTTGCTCTGGATCTCTCCGATTGAATCGCTTCACCAGTCTCCTGGTAAACTCGGCATATGATGTCACTATGGAGTGCCCCAGTGTAACCATCCCATGAAACCACCAATCCTAGGCCTTTCCATCCAAATGCAACGTTGCCACCTTAATGGCCTATGCCTCCGACATCTAGTTAAGCTTGAAATAAATGTCCAACTTCTCCACCCAAGACTTTTCCGAACTGTTTGATGAGCCATCAAACGTAGGCAAGTGGAATTTTCTCCCTGTATGGTGGGTGTTGCCATCATGGTAATGCTGGTACCCTTTGTGATGATCGTGGGGTCTGCTATCCCACTGGAACTAAACAAAATCTCTGAATGGGAGGGCTTCCCTAAACTCTTGCCCATAGGCCTGGTACTTTGCAAAATAATCACCCATATGTCTGAGCTCTACCTCTTGTTGGGCTATAGCCCCCGTGTCGGCTCCTAAGAAAGTGGGCATGGTAGAGCGTGTAGGGGCATGTGAGGCCACCTACTGCGTAGTATCATGTTGCTCTGGCAAATGGTGGGATGTGCTCGATTCCTCACCAACTTGAAAAACCCATGGGCTCTCATGCTGTCTGGCCTCTACTGCCGTGAATTTCTGCCCCATCACCTCAATCTGCCTCGACAGATCCTACACGGATTTGAGGAGCATATCCGCAAATATCTTCCCGTCATCATCTGCCATTGGATCCTCCTACTCTGCGTCCACCACAAGCTCCTTTTGTTCTGCGTCCACCATCGGAACATAGTCTCCCTCTTCGTAAGTGTTCTCCAACCTATGCCCAGTATCTTTGTATCTCTGACCTCTGTAACAGATATAGGGTCTTTCCCTTGGTGTCATAGATTGCTAGCTCCACAGGTTGAGCCAAATCTATGCTCTGATACCACTGTAATATCCCTAACCCGGAATATTTCTCAAACCCCAGCAAAACTCCAACCAAATACGTGCAAATGATATAATAACCCAGAAGTGATAAAATAATAGTGGAACAACATATAATAATGTAAACTGGGAATATAAGCAAATACACAAGAAATGCAGCGAGAAATGCTAATCCATTTTATTATACTAGGCAATAAATGAGTACAAGAGGCGATTAAATAGATGGCACCTCGACTTGCACAAGGCAAGTGAAGAAATACTCTCAGAATGACACGAATGGTCTCTTTGCGTGGATGCTTTTGTTGTACTACTGTCGCTGCTAGGAAAAAAATGATGATTTGGGGTTGCTCCCCTCCTCAGAAAAAGCTAAAACATTGGATTTGGGCTCTACTCAAGAAACCCAGAAAAACCCAAAAAGCTTTCCTGGAATGGCCTCACACTGATCTGCATTCCAGCTTCTGGAAAAACTGTGGTGCTACTACTGCTGCTGGAAATCGAATGAGTATTTGTGGCTGCTCCCCTCCTCATAAAAGTCTAAAACTTTGGAATCGGACTCTACTCAAGAAACCCAAAAAAACCCAGAAAGGTTTTCTGAAATGGCTGACCCCAAAAAATCACCCCCTTGGGGTTCTGCGCAGTTCCTCAAAGGCACTGATGAAACTGCTGCTGAAATGCTGATAAAACTGCTGCTAAAATGATGATGAAACTACTGCTAGAATTCCAATGGAAATACCTTGCCCGAGCAGGCATTCGAAGTCCCCCGGGGCTAAGGGTGAGATCTCCAAACAGAGACACTCAATGCACTAAATAGTGTTGCAGACTAGCTAAACAGCCAGCGTGCTCTAAGTCGAAATGACTATCACAAATGCTTATAACCAGAATGATCCAAAATGAGGGGGCTTCTCTCTATTTTATAGCCTTTTCTTCTCACAATCCCTAGGCTCACCTCCTCCTGCATGATTCCCCTCTTGCCATGTGTTCTTCCCTCCTGCACAGTCCCTCCATGTGTCTGCGTGGGCCCCATTTCTGCGTCCCCCTTGGCTCCTCCTTAAGTCACAATATTGTGCTACTAGGAAGTGACTTTTTATTCTTAAAGTGAGTTATGTCCACCGTCCTCACTTTTTATTGATAAATAACTATAGAAGGCAAAAATTGGGAAAAATCAAATATTCCAATTAGCCATGGCTAATTAGGAATATTACATGTATATAAAGTGTAGTCATATCAATAAGGTTCATTTATGTCCTCAAGAGAAAGAGAGCAAGTGTATTGGTCTTCCAAAAGCCAAGAGAGTGATTTTTGTGCCAAAACAAGGGAAAACCTAGGTGCGGCGCACTAATCCAGTGCAACGCATTAGGCAACATTCAACAGTGTAATTTTATAACTGGCGCGACGCATTGAGGTAGCGCGGTGCACCTGTGAGGTGGCGTGATGCAGAGGACTATAAGGCCGATTTCACTCACAACCTCTTCCAAACTTAAAAAATTGCTAAATCCTCAATTTTCCAAGTAAGTTAATACGCCCTCATCGCCAATAGATGAATTTATCTTGGTGTTTATGGTGATTTAATGGTAAAAAATTGAAACCCTGCCTCCTTGCATTTCTTGTTAAAAACAATTGCATAGGGTTTACACTTTGCCTATTTTGCTGTTAAAACTGCTCCTATCATTTTCATCCCCTCATTCCTTCACTCCCTCACTTCATTTTCTCCCTCCCTTTTCATTCTCATTTACCCACTCCCTAATCCCCATATCCCTAAAACTACTAATCCTAAATCCCTAGTCTCACTATCCCAAACCCTAGTCAAAAGATCCCCAAACCCTAATTGCTGTCCCAAAGCCTAAATATTATTCCCTAAACCCTTCTATTCCTAAACCCCTCATACACATTCCCTCCACAGTCCCTCATACATTCATATCTTTGGCAGCAAAAACCTAAAGACACCATAAAATCTCTTCATACTCATCTAAGAAAACTCAAACATTGGCAAACTTGGAGTCAGATTCTTCCTATGACAGAGATGAGGAGACAGTTAGTGATTCTTCTAGAGAAATGCATGCACCAAGGAGGCCTCACAAGGGTGGAAAACATAACCGGGAGGAGCCTACTTCACTTGCTGAGCCGTTGGCATATCCTCTTGCTGTTGCATGCTTTCAACACCAATCTTGTTATCAGTTCTGTGAGATGGTAGAGAGAGTCAAGTACCACCATGAGCTAGCCAGATTGTTTGTGCTCCATTTTCATAATGGCCAAGTCACTTTGGTAGGTGTGACATTCACCTTGACACCTGAGACTATTTCTCAAGCAACTGGCATTCCAAATGTAGGTGAGTAGTGGAATAAGAGGCAGCTGATAAACAGAGAGCATTATGAGCCTTACATCAAGGCTGGTTTTTAGAGACATATCAGTAGAGTTTTTCCTTTCAAGTATCTACAGGACACATATGCTCCCTTGATGAAACTCATAATTAAATATTTCAGTCATGAGGACAAATTTTCTCACCTGTATGCCTACCACATCAGATTGTTGATGCACTTCACTAGGGTGAGAATGATGAATCTCCCCTATTTTATGTGCCAGAACATTGAGAAGATGACCACCTTAGTGCATAGGAAGCCTCCTCAGTAGTAGTATAGCAACATATATAATTTTGCACTAATCAAAATTGTGGTATTGCATCAGCTTAGTTTACTGAACATCTCATGGGAGGATTCATTTCACATGAAGTCTTTACAGGTCCTCAAGTACCCCCAACAGTTTTTCATGAGGCAAGAGGGCCTTCACATCAACAGGAGATTCTTGAGACACAAACCACTAGGGTGCCAGTGTTTATCACATACAAAAAGGGCACTAGGAGATTGTTTACAACAGAAAAATGAGCACTATCTCTACCCGGGGTGGAAGGGGTCTCATTTCCTCCTTTAGCAGAGTAGGTATAGGAGAAGGGTAAGCAACCATTACATGATGAGGGGCCTTCAGGAGGACAAGAGACAAATTTAATTCTTATTCAGGACAATGACACCGATTTGGGCTCCCAAAGCTCAAAGCTCAAGGAGATCATTTAGGAACAAGAAGCTGACATTCATGATTTATCTCTCAACCTAGAAAGAGCCAAATGGATAATCAAATATCTGGAGCAAAGAAACAAACAACTAGAGGATCAACAAACCATCATGGAGCTACAAAACACACGAGAAAACCGACAAGCTGCCAAGAGGAGGAAAATCAAGCTGACACCACTTGAATAAGAAATTGATGCTGATCGTGAATCTTAGCTTGATAGGGCAAATATGCACTTGGAAAAGATGCTAGAGAAGGCTAATAGAGAATAAAAGATGTTGAGGCACATGGCCTACCACTACTTGGTGAGAAACAAGGTGTGCAAAGCAAAAATCAGGGTTTTGAAGGCCAAGTTGAAGAAAGCATAAAGGAAGAGAAAAGAGCAAGATAGACTCCAGATCTTGGCTAAGGCTTCCTTAGCCCAACACAGTACTTAATGAAGGACACTTAGTCCAAATTTCAAGAAATTTGGGACACTTTTTGCAAATTTTGAATTTTTGGCCTAAAAAATAGGTTTTTCTGCCTAATGCGCCGCGCCACTTAGCACACACTTTTGCTAGAGACCTCCTTTTGAGGAAAACACAGCATTTTTTGGTTTTTCATGGAAAAATACGAATTCCCTTACATGGCCAATAAATTTTGATGGGTTTTGAGCTTCCAAAAAGGTCAAAAACACCTAAAATATGGCATTTCTGCCCCTTTTTGGACACACAGGAAGCAGTGTTGGGAGAACTCAGTTTTGGAGGGTAAATGGGGGCCAAATTCAGAAATTCTACTTGTTCTTGAAATTAGATAGATAGACCTTTCCAACAAGCCCACTTGGAGCAAATTTGGTGCACAGGAAGGCCTCTAACCTCAACTACAAAAAGGCGCTACGCATAGGGAAATCAACGTGGCGCATAGGATGAAATTTACTCATTTTGTCCAAAAAACTCTGTTTTTTCGTAGTTTCCTCACAGTTTGACTTTCCTCTTTCTAATAGTCAAAATCATGATTTAATTTAATGTAACTTGATGGATTTTTATGTAGTTATGCTAATTTTTCACTCATAGAGGTAGATTCATCCATGAAAAGATAGTTTGCAACTGAATGAAACAGTTCCCTAGTTTTTAGAGGCAAGTTGTTCCACTACCTACTTTTTAGTTCTCAGTTTAGACTTTGTTGGAACAGCTCCTAAACTTATGAGCTCGACCCCTAAAGGCTAGGATGAGTTGTTTATTGCCTATATCTTCTAGTTTTTCAGTCATTGCCAAAGGTTGGACTTTTGGGAAAGCTTCGAGCTTTATTGTACACTCATTTTAGCAGTTTGGCAAAGGAATAGACTAGGGTTTGCAGCACTTTATGGGATCCTTGTGGACACTTGATTTGTATTGTGTTTCCTTCTGTAATTTCAAGTTTACATGTGTTTTATGTTTTCCATTATCTCTCTCTGTTCATCTTAACTAAATGAAACAAGGATAATGGTAGAATTCATTGGTTTGCAGTGCTCTACTTAGGGTTTTGTTTAGTTATTTATGTTTTCAGCTATTTGAAGAGGATCCCTGAAACTTTCATGCCCTCTTCAACTCCTCACTAGTCTTAAAAGCTCTCCTTCTCACTCAATTTGAAGTACCAAACCATTTGCCTACCTCACCCCATAGAGATCTCTGCAAAACTGAGCCTCATTCCTCGGACCCAAATCTGCCTTTCACATTTGAGCCAACAAAACATCATCAAATTCAATCAAACTCTTATGAACACATACCTAGCCTAAAATTAGTCTTCACATCAGCCATCTCAAGCCTCATTGATCATATTTTGCTGAGATTGAAAAGGAGAGAGCCCTCTCCCGACCTGGTAGGGCTAGCTACTAGGTTAAGCGTGGTTTGATGTTACCCTAGATCCTACCTTTCTCAGCCTGAGGTAGATTTAGGCACTAACATAATATTTCATGCCGTATCTTTTCAAGATTTGTTTGAGATATTTGTTTTGTGAAAGAAAAATACCATCTTTATTTTGTTGAACTTGTAGACCGAGAAAATAGGTAAGTTCACCAAGCAAGGACATTTCAAATTCTTGCTGCATTACTGAAGCAAAATTCTGACTCATGGAGTCTTCATTGCCACCAAAAATGATATCATCAACATAAACAAAAATAATTAGCAATTTATCAGTTTCAATCTTTGTATATAGATTGTTATCTGCTGAACCTTTTGAAAAACCTTGTTGGTGTAGATATTTGTCAAGGTGGTAATACCAGTCCCTTGGAGCTTGTTGCAGACCAGAGAAAACCTTTTTGAGTCTACATACAAGTTTTGCATCATTTCCAAGAACGAATCCTTCTGGTTGTTTAGTATAAACTTCTTCTTCTAAATCTCCATTAAGGAAAGCAGATTTTTCATCCATTTGGTATACTTTGAATTTTTGAAAGCTAGAAAGAGAAAGAAACATCCTTATGGCTTCAAGTCTAGCAACAGGTGAAAAGTTTTCTTCAAAATCTATACCTTCTTGTTGAGCATACCCTTTACAAACAAGTCTGGCCTTGTTTCTAATGACTTCTCCATTTTCATTCAGTTTGTTTTTGAATATCCATTTAGTTCCTATAATATTTTTTATCATGAGGTCTAGGAACTAATTCCCACGTATTATTATTTTCAATTTGCTCAAGTTCTTCATTCATGGCCTTGACCCAACATTCATCTATGCATGCTTCATTTACATTTTGAAGTTCGGTGGAGGATAGTAATGCTAGATAGCTTGAGGTCTCTGTAATAGTTCTTCTTGTCTGTACACCTGCCTCTTTTTCCCCTAAAATTTGAGTTTATGGATGATTTTTCTGAACATACCTGGACGAAGTCTTTTCTTCTATCGTTATATCTTCTTCTGATGATTCATTGGTTTCTTCTTCAATATCATTGTGATTTGATGTGGGAAAATAATCCCCATCTTCTTCATTGTTATAATCTTCTGTTTTTATCTATTTTGGATTTTTGCATGCTTCATCAACTAAAACATCAATACTTCAACAATTTTCCCAAGTCTATTATCATAACATTTATATCCTTTACTTAGGGAAGAGTAACCAAGAAGAATACCTTCATCTGCTCTAGGCTCAAACTTACCAAGTTTTTCATCAGTCCTTTTGATATAACATTTGCTTCCAAAAACTTGAAAGTATTTTACAGTGGGAGTCTTACCATACCAAAGTTCATGTGGAGTTTGAGTGCTATTTACCCGAACATTTTCTTGGTTGAGAATAGTTACGGCAGCGAATGCAAATTCACCCTAGAGGGTTGTAGGGGTTCCAGATTCATCTAGCATAGCTCGAGCCATTTGTTGAATAGTTTTGTTCATTATTTCTACCACTCCATTTTACTGAGGAGTCCTTGCGGTGGAGAATCACCATTTTATTCCATGTTGTTCACAAAAGTCAAATAATTCATTCGAGGTAAATTCCCCTCCTCGATCAGATCTGAGGCATTTGATTTTTCGATCTGATTCATTTTCAAACAAAGCTTTGAAGGCTTGGAACTTTTTGATTGCTTCATATTTATGCTTTATAAGACCTATCCAACACATTCTGGAAAAATTATCAATGAACAAAATAAAGTATTCTTCTCCATGAGGTGACTTTTTCCTTGATGGTCCACATAAATCAATATGGACAAGTTCAAGAGGCTTACTAGCTGAACCTTCTTTTTCGATGAAGTGAGCTCTGGTTTTTTTACTAATTTGACATGGTTTGCATATTGTATTTTCAGGGATGCTGATATCTAGAAGATCATGAACAACCTTGAATTTGCATGCTTTTCTTATTTGAGAAAAGCTTAGATGTCCCAATCTTCTATGCCAAAACCAATTTTCATCATTTTTGCTTAGATAGCACTGTTGTTGTCCTGCCTTGAGTATGTATAAATTTTTTGGAGTTCTTGTACCTTTGATCATGGTCTCTCCTGTATCAAGTTCATGAACAACACATCCATTTGATCGAAATAACACTTCATTTTCTTTATCACACATTTGATTGACACTCAACAAATTATGATTTAAACCGTCTATGTACATAACATTTTTAGCTTTAACCTTTTCTTTCAAGAAAGCATAACCTTTACCTTTTATAGCAACAGGAGTGTCATTTCCAATGAGAGATTATTTTCCTTTTCTAAGGCATTATATGAGTGAAGTTTTTCTTTGTCACCTGTCATGTGTTTGAAGCATCCACTATCGATGTACCACTGGTTTTCTTGTCCTTCTGCATACAAGGCTATACCACATCTTTCTGTTTGAGATTCTTTCCTTGTCCATATCTTGGGATTTAATGGCATTTGCTTCTTTTGAGATGTTTGCCGTATTTTTTTCCTGCATTCAGATTCTTCATGACCAAAGTTGTTACAGATTGAGTATTCTATTACATTTTCAAGAGGAGAAAAGTGTTTATAGGAACTTCCCTTGATCCCTGTTACATTCTTGTGATTTCGTGCTTCTCTAGTCATGATTGTTTTGTAAGCAAGGCATTGAGCAGCTTTGTGCCCAAAATTATGACATGAAAAACATTTCCCATTAAAGAAGTTCTTGCGACTATCGAATCTATTGACCTGGTGATTGTAGTTTCTATTGATATTCATCTTTGGAGCAAATTGAGTATGATTTTCTTGCGGTTGGTTGTGGCTTCTATTCATCCTTGGAGTAAAGTGAGTATGATTTACTTGATGATCAACTTTATGCCTTTGCTGATGATTGTCATACTTTTCACTAGTCTTTGCTGCATCAAGATAGCTTTTTGTGGAGGTTGATGACTTATGTGATTGAGATGCTTCTTTAGTATATCAAAGACCTGTCTTTATTAGAGGAGAATGCTGCACTTTGATAATTTCATTTAAAGTTTCTGATCCTTTAGCAAATCTAAGATTGAGAGATTTCGTTTTCTCAAGATCCTTTCTTAGACCCACAATTTCACATTCTATTTTTTCATTGTGTTTTTATTTTTCGGCAAGTTGGTATGTCAAGGTATCTATAATCATATTCTTTTTTTTCTAAACATATTTTGAGTTTAGAGATTTCTTCATGAAGTTCATCCTCTTCTAAAGCATCCCAAAAATTATCATCATCATAAGCCATTAGAAGTCTATAATCATTAGTGTTTTCTTCTTCTTCATTATTTGATAAACCATCACTATATTCATGAGTATAATAACTCCTTTTATTTACAACTTGTTTTTTATTCCATTTTGCATATTCCCTCCCTTTTTCATATTTATCTTTATGAAGACATTTTGCAGCATAATGACACACTCTGCCACAGGCAAAGCATTTGAAGGGTAGCTTACCTCTAAATATTCCAGAACCCCATTGCAGCTTCTTGACAAAGTTTAACTCATTTTCTTCTTCTGAAATATGTCCTGATTCATTTTGTTCTTCCTTTCCTTTTGCTAAAGCTTTAAATGCAGATTCTCTCATATCTGATGGTCCTCCTTTTCTCATCTCAAAGGTAGTTAAGATTCTGTGAAGCTATGTCATAGTGATAGTCTGCAGATCCTGTTTTTCTTCTATGGCAGACACTTTTGAATCAAATTTAGCACACAAGGATCTCAAAACCTTCTCAAATAAGGTAACTTCTTTTATTTCTTCACCCAGATTCTTCATACAATTAACAACCTCATCTATATGTAAGAAGTAACTAGCTATACTTTCATCACTGTGCATCTCAAGAGTTTCATACTGAATTCTGAGAGTTTGAAGCTTAACACATTTTACCTGAGAGTCTCCTTTGTAGCTTAGAATGATTTTTTCCCATATTTCTTTGGTTAATTTGAGCTGCATGACTTTGACAAACTTTGATTGTGACAGACTTCCCAATAGAGTATTGACAGCTCTGGCGTTGGTTTCATATTGCTTTTTATTTGTAGTATCTGTAGGAATTGTTGTTGGAAATGTATATACTCCTTCCACAATTTCCCAGACATCCATTCCAAGTGATTGTAGATAGGCCGTGGTTCTTATTTTCCAATAAATAAAATTTCTCTCATCAAAGATTGGCGATCTAATGGATCCCACGCTTTCTTGATTACTCATGATGATGGATCTCCCTTCAAGTGATCAAGCTTCTTTTGAAGGACCTGCTCTGATACCAATTGCTGGAAATAATACTGAGAGGGGGGTGAATCAGTGTTATCAGATCTATAATTTTATTTCCCAAACAGATTTATATACGCTACTTTAGTGAACTGGACTAGCATGTACACACGACTGTACTTAAATCAATCAGCATATATGCAAAGAACTTTTGATTTAGACAATTTATCATGTATTGAGCTTAAACCGGTATATCAGAGATTTATTAGATAGTTCAGTAAAAGTAGAATAAAGCATCACACATAAGCAACACACATGAACACCAAGATATAAGGTGGAAACCCAATGTGGGTAAAAACTACCTACTACTGTCGTCTCTGTCTTCTTTTTAATAATAAGAAAATTTGTTTACAATCTTGTATTGGTGCAAACTCATACCAGTACGCAGGAACTCACCTGCAAAAGGCTACAAACTTCTCTCGTTCTCTAGCTACTATTGGAAGGGACCTACAACCCCCTAGCTCTTGTACTAGCCAATATGTTTACTAGTATGTAGGTGCTAGCCTACAGAAAACTCCACTCTTCCACCAGGGACCACATTTCATGAATTTTCAGACTAGATACTCCTGGAGCACAACACCATAATTTGAAGGCCACATTTCATCCAATTTTCATACTGGACCCATCCACAACATTGAAACTCAGAAAATCATAACTACAATACAACCATCAAATACATCTGCATTAACCAATCACTAAAACTCAATCATCACTTTCTGAATCAACCACAATTGAATCTATCAATCACTTGACAACCCATCATCACTGAAGCAAATCACAATCAATCAATCTGATCATTCAAAACACTGTCACCAGAATACAGTCACCAGAACCCACAATAGAACCCAGAAATCTGCAATAGTAAACAGAAACAACTAAAACTTTAAACATCATAATTCATAAGGTATATGCTGCTTCCATGTGTCAAACCAATGTGTATACGCACTTTTAGCAAAAGGAGCCAGCATACAGTTTTGCAAATTCAAATTTATGATGTATACACTACTTTGAAACGTTGAACCAGTATGTGTACGCTCTTTTACTAAAGTGAACCTGCATACATATCTGTAATGTTCAAAATAATACTGAGAGGGGGGGTGAATCAATATTATCTAGTCCTTTTAACAATTCTTCCTTATTTATACTTTGAATTATTTTTGCATATCAGTACCATAAAACAATGAGCATGAACAAGAAAAACAGACATTCACATCAAAGAACACCAGATATAAGGTGGAAACCCAATGTGGGTGAAAACCACCTGCTGCAATATGTCTCTATCTTCTTTCAAATTAGAAACTCCTTTTACAATGGTCTTGTACTGGTGCAGTCCTTTACCAGTACGCAGGCCGCAACCTGCAGAGAGCTACAACTCTCTCTCGTTTTCCAGTCTCTCCTGGAAGGGAGCTACAACCCCCTACTTCTTTTCAAGGACACTTTTCATAAATTTTCAAACTGGATCCATATACATCAA
>APFE030957879.1:45068-78469 GCA_000404065.3 Pinus taeda
TCACCCTTCACAGATTCACTTTCCACTTCACTTTCATATAGATCGAGCTTTTGAAACAATAACCCAATATTTTAGATCTTAAGATATTCAACCCCAAAAGCATACACAAGCCAAATGATCTCCTTTGCTTTATATAGGCAAGCTCTTCCTCAAATCATGGACCAATACCACGGGCCAAAACCATAACAAACCAATACCATCAACTCAATACTAGGGATCAACACGTCTGTCGAGATGCCATGGTCAAAAACCATAGGTTCAAATTCCAAGGACTAACTACCATGGACCAAAGGTAAGTTTTCCCACATGAAATAAACTTTTCTCTGCATAAAATTCCGTGAACTTTTCTCCACATGAAATAAACTTTTATAAACTTTTCTCTGCATAAAATTCCGTGAACTTTTTCTCCTGCGTACTTCTTAATTCTCATCATATTGAGAGCCATGCCATGGGTGTTGCCATCAAGTACAACATCTGTAACATATAACCATACCAGAAACATAATGCCAACATGTAAATGCTAACTTAAAACATCACAACTATTCCAAACTTCAGTCATACCCAGATCATCACATTTACAAAATAAAACATGCATCAATATTTAGATCTAGACTGTTCAAGATCAAACCACATAATGATAATACTTTTAAGCCTTTATGATCTTGGTCCATCAACCTTCATCTGCCATATAGGTGCATCCTTAGATCAGATCAAACAAACCATGAAAAGCTCATTAACCTGCATATATGATCCAACACTTCATAAGAGATTCAAATCCTTGCACACCCTTGGCCTAATGATCGTCTCCTCCTTATATAGTTAGGCCTTTCTCAATACCATGGAAGAAAACTACTTAGGACCAATACCTTGGACCAAATACCTCGAACCAATTACCTTGGGTCAAATACCTTGGACCAAAACTTTTGGTTTTCCAAGATATACATGCTTTTCCTTCTGTGAACATGCATGTGTATGTATATGCTCCTTTTGTTCAGTAAACCTATGTGTATACGCAGCGTGGACAAGGTGAACCTATGTATACCTCTCTTTCTTCATTCTTTGGAGTCTGATCTATAATTCTTTGCTATTGACTTGCTGCACTGTGATCTTTCATCCGAGTGAGTTGCCATTAAGGACAACACCTATATCATAATGCCAACATGATCTAGTTACATTGCTTGACCATTATTCAATGATTGATTTGATGATTTAGTTGGTTTAGTAAGTGAGTGATTTGAAATAGTTATTGGTTTCAAAATTGTTATTTGATATTGAGCTTAAATGATGAAAGTGGGTCCAGTATGAAAATATGATGAAATGTGGCATATATGTTTGATGTTTTGAGTCAGGTGGATCTAGTATGAAGTATTATGAAATGTGGTGCACAAAGGTGCTAGGGGTTGGAGCCTTTAGTGAGGGAGTCGAAGTTTCCTTCTAGTGGTAGATCGTAATTTTGTTTAGGAGGATAGGAGCTCCCTTTCGATGGGTGTTGGTAAAAGAGATTAGGAGGTTGGAGCTCCCTTCTAGTGGTTGTTAGAGAATGAGAGAGGGTGTTAAGCTTCTACAAGTGGGTTCCTGCGCGTTGGTATGAGTTTGCGCCAATACAATATTGTAAGATGTTTTCCTTTATAATAAAAGAAGAAGACAAAGACAATGACAATGGTGGTTTTCTCCCACATTGGTTTTCCAACTAAAAATCCTGGTGTCCTCATGTGTTGTTGTGTTTCTTATGTGTGATAGTTTATTCTATTCTTACTGCTCATGGTTACTATCTAATTAAAGGCTAATGAAGTAATGATACACTGGTTAAACTAGAACATATGATGAAATACATGAAGAGTTAGTTAACAGGATAGACAATGTTTTCCTTTACTAAAGTCGCATACATAAAATGATTTATTGAATGACAGTAGCATACATAAATATGACTGGGAAATTGAAAAGTTTAACTGAGTTGAAAACACTGACTCACCCTCCCCTTCCCCCCCCCCCCCCCCCCCCCCTAGTATTTTTTCCCAACATCACTTCAACTGTCCATATGGTTATCCATTGAAATCATGATATGGTTTCATTGTTACAACCATATGTTATGAATAATACAATGGTCGACCATATTTATATACTAAAGTTTTCATATATGGTTTGTTTTAAAAGAAAATATTCCATTTATATTTGTGTTGGGGCCCAACCCTTGCGGGTTCGACCTCGGGGTTGTAGGCCTATGACACTATATATAAATATTATTTCCATTGCACGACAAGTGTGCTTGTGAATTAAAAGGCTAAGCCCTATTATTTTGTAGCATGATTATCACTGTTTATTAATAGAGTTTTTTCCCTTTTGGAGGATTTTGAAAGGAAAGATTTTGTGAGGGGTTCTTAGAGTCTTTTTGTAAAGCTGCAGAGTAAAGAGAAAACTTTAGAGATTGGGAATTGATTGAATTGGAGTTATTTTAACATCATAATTGAAGAGGCCACTCCATTGGAAGCATACTCGGAGAAGTAGCCCACACTGGGTGAACTCCGTTATCAATCTCGTTCGTGTTCTTTTATGTTATCTCTAGTTGTTTATTTATATTATCATGTTTTAATAAAAAAATTTCAAGCTTGGAATTTCACATTCTATTTAAGCCTGATTAATCATAGGCTTGTGATAAAAGATCATGATCAAAGGTATTTCACTAATAAGCTTAGAATAAAAAATGATTGTTGTTCTATTTGAGCATAACCCTCCAAGTACAAAATTTCTTCCTGCATGCTAGGTGAATTTGCTGCTTGAAAATCTACTTCCACCACCTAGATCGAAGCCTCAGGGTAGGGCCGGCTTGACTGCGCATGCTCTCCAACACCTCGACAAGAATGACTACATTGTCATGGTATAGTAAGGCCAACCAGGAAATAGGTTAAACAAACCTTAAGGAATTCACAAGAAAACCGTAGGAAAAGGTCCTCCCATGTTACCATAGAAGAGCCATGCCTCAAGAAATATTTATCATTAGTAACACTTGTGGATTGTGACCTTCCACGATCCTGGGGAATCTACAAATGATAAAAGCCCCCTTTACACAGGTAAAGCTGATGAAGGGAAATCATTAGAGGAAATTTCATACTAAAAGTGCCCATGAAATTTTCATATAATTTCCATGTCATAGTATGTAAACCAATCAAAATCCTAAAAATTAAAAAGAGGTACATGTAAATATTATTTAGGAAAAAGAAGAAAAACCAGTTTTTTTTTTTTTTTTTTAATTGTTTTTTTGGCTTATTTCCTTATAGGTTTACTAAAATTTCAAGTTTAGTCACTTGTTGGATGCGTAATTAAATTCCACATCTAACGAGTATCAATTATCCATACTTTTGAGAAGACCCACATTGATAAAAATTAAAGATACATTAAAAAAACATGTTCAACACACTTTTATAATGTATCTTCAATTTTTATCAATTTGGATATTCTCAAAAGTATGCATAATGGGTACTCATTAGATGTGGAATTTAATTTTGCATCCAATGAGTGTCTACACTTGAAATTTGAGTAAATGTATAAGGATATACGTGAAAAATACAATTTAAAAGTAGCTGTTTTCTTTTTCCTTCAAAATTCATAACTCTTATTTTATTATTTTAACTGTTATTTTATTATTTTTCCTTAGGAGGCCGCTTCTAGGGTGAAATTTCCTCTAATGCAACACTTCTCTACCCAGGATGATACAAAGTCACTAGAGGATATATAAAATAAAAGGAGAGCCAAAGGCTTTTGGCATGTCTTTTGTTTAGATGTGGAGCCTAATTATCTTCCTGATTCAGAGGTCTTGTTTCAACTGTGTTTGGATTCCAATCCGTGACGGGAGTTGTGGGGGGGACTTCCCCCTACTATTTCTTCCTGGGGGTCTGGGGGGGGGGGGGTTGCATGTTTGGATCCCCCCCTAGAGGGGGTTCATGGGAAACGACTCTGAAGCAAAAAAAACCTTGTAAAATATTGTAATTTCGTAGTCAATATAGGTTGTTCATTAGGCAGATGATCTCATGGTAGAAGTTATGTTTAATTTAGAGAATTTTTCCCTAGAAGGTAACCCCTTGGTTTATATGAGGGAACTGAATTGCGGATGGGTATTATTATTATTTCGAGTGAGAAAAAGAGAGGAGAGTGTGTGAGAGTGAAGAGGAAAATAAAACGAATATGTTTTAGGTTGCATCTCTTCATTTTTCTAGATAATATAAAGGGAAGGACTGGTTGTTTCTATGTGGACGTAGGCAAAATTTGGCAAACTACTTATATCTGTCTCTCTTATTTTATGTGTTTCTGCAATATTTTATGTATTTCATTACTTTGTTAATCAATTTCTAACAATTAGTATGAGAGTCGAAGGTTTATTTGGTCGATAAACTCACAGGAGAGAAGGATTCTTGGTTTGAGTGGGAGCAGTGGTGTAAGATTGTAGGTTTATGGTTGAGAAATTTAATGGCCAAAACTACCAGTTGTGGCAGGGGCAGATGGAATATTATTTGTATCAGAAAGATCTATACCTACCATTGAGTAGAAAATAAAAAAAGCCGACAAGTATAACAGACATAGAATGAGAGATTCTTGACAGAAGGGCACTAGGAACAATACGACTATGTATGACAACATTTGTGGCATTCAACATTTTAAATGAAATGAAAAAAAAAGGTTTAATGATAACATTTGCTAAAATATATGAAAAACCATCAGTATCAAATAAGGTACTTCTTATGAAGGATAAGAAGGTGGATTTATTGTTGATCATTTAAATCAATTTAACATGGGTACTAGTTAGTTAAGTTATGTAGGGGTAAATTTTGATGATGAAGTTAGGGCTCTGTTATTTTTGTGCTCATTACTAGAACGTTGGAATGGTTTAGTGTTACACAAGACAAATCCCTCTTGCAGACAAAAGCGACCTCCCTAGATCCTTGACGAAAACTAGAAACAAGCAAGACAATTGAACTACCCCTTTCCCTAAGTTGAACTTGTTTGAATTATAATAATTAAAGTTGATGGATGAGCCTCTTACCTATTTCACAAAATTCTCGATGAAGATCCCTTGTTGTGATTCAATGTAGCTCTTCAATGCTTGATAAGACCTGCGCTCTTCAATGCTTGATAAGACCTGCAAACATCAACCATAAAAAAATCAAAAGAACATGCAATATAATAATTCAAACAACTTAACCTAATGATAAAGGAAATCAGGAATTAAATTTTCCTTAATAAACTTTATAAACAATTGTAAACCATTCATTATTCCAATAAGACAAATCAATGGGAGAAAGTGTTCATTTGTATTAATCAAAGATTAAGAGGAGCCTTACTATTGGAAATATTGAGAGGGGGGGGGGGGAGGGGGGGGGGGGGGTGTGAACCAATATTTATTTTCAATTGTTACTTTTACCATTTAGATCACTTATATTTAGAACACAAAATGAACAATAAGAATAAATGATTTTATTAATATAATCTTTATAATGAATCAAGTACTATTTATATAGTGCTCCAACACTAGATAAAGCCATCAATCTTCAATATTCTAGGCTCTAACCTGTTGCTAAGCACCAACTTAGACTTTCCAAGGCACCAACCTTGTCAATTCTGAGGCACTGACCCCAAGGACTCCAATCCTATATCTGCTTCAGGCACCAACCTAGTTTGTTGAGGACTCTGATCCTCTAGGGGTCCAACCCTATTCTCCAAAGCATCAACCTTGTTGTTCGAGGCTCCAACCTCTAGGCACCAACCCTTTGGGCTCCATCCCACTCTTGTACTTTGTCTAAATGTGTTTGATAGTATCTCACGGCTCCCAAAATATTCTTCACTGAGCCCTGTCAACCTTCAGCTTCATTATAGTCTTCATGTGACATGATCAATGACTACCTTGTTCTTCACAAGAAGGTGTCACCACTGCTCTTCATGTCACCCAAAAAAATTTCTCCAAGGTTATTCCATGAGGTCTTCAATCATGCATCAAGGTCTTCACTAATGCCTCCAAGTCAGCTTCTAGATATCTTCACAAGGTCTTCAATATGGTTCCCCAAGAACTAAAGCCTTCTCCACGATGTGCTCCAAATCTTCAAGAATGCTAAACAAAATTCCAAGAGATAGACTCCAAGGATGTCTTTCACAAAGCTTCAACAATGATGGCTTTAGATTAAGGAAAGTCCCACAAATTTCTTCAAGTCATATTTCAAGATGTTATGTTAATGTTGCTTTAACAAGACTTCTTAAAGATACTTCAAAGTGTCACAAAGGATGCTCAATAAATGTCCAATAATTTCCAAATACAATGATGAACAAGTTATGTCACAACCTTTCAACTTGTCGATCTTTAATGAACTTCCCCAACATAGAAATTTAGCCCAAACAATATCCACAATAGGTCCTTTCTAGTCTACTCCAACAAGAGATCAAATATGTCTTCAACAATGGTTCACAACTTCAAAGGTGGTCTTCAAGGAGGTGATAATAGATCCTTGTATTTCTTGTTGCTCTTTGGGCTAATAACCAACCCCAACACCACCTAAAAATAGCTCTGTTTTAGGACAGAGTAAGGCCTGTGGCCTACTTTCCTTCTCTACCTAGACTGAGGCTAATATGCAGGAGATAACCCTCTCCTAAACCACATAAAAATATTCCTTATTTCTACTCTGAATAGTGGCTTCTTTCCTTGCTCAGAAATCAGATTACAGGAGGAGAAAAACATCCTTAAGAGAGCACTGTCCACCTATACTAATGGGGCCTTATTACAGATGTAAACTTGCCCTTAAAAATAGACCTAATCACCTTCATCCTTCTTCTTATGAGCTGGTTATCTTTCTGAGTTTATCTATTCTCTTTGAAATCCTGTGATTATTTTCACCGAAAATTCTGTGCTAGAATGATGAATTCCTCTTACATTTATACTGATTTGCACTTGAAATGAAGGGACACGTCTTTTTGGAGGGAGGCTAACATGAGTGACATTTTAGGTTAGCTAGCCTGCAAATATATATATACATACATATATATACATATATATATATATATATATATATAGTTTTTTTACATTAAAAATTTAATATCTCATCAACCACTAGGAGTTTCGGGGCAAGTAAGGGCTCATTGGAAAGAGGAAAAAATCCTCTTTAAGATGGTCTAGGTCCCATTGAGAAAATATGCCTCTAAGTTGTCAAAAAATATTTTTCTTTGTGATTATCCTTAAATTTTATGCATAAAAAGTTTAGGACAACATGAATAATGTTTGGGACAATAGGTTCTTCATTGTTTTCAATGCATGAGTGTGTCATCATGTAGGAGTGTTGCATGAGTGTGTCATCATGTAGGAGTGTTGCATTTATGTCATCATGAGTGTATGCAATAATGAGTGTATCATCTCGTGTCATCATATAATGGTGCAGTGATATGTTGTAGGTAGTATCATTAGGAAAGTCTCTTTCAATTATCAATCACGTCATCACTTAGTCTTCCAACCCTCATCAAGTGCCATCATTAAGTGTGGACATATAAGAGTATAACATCATCACATGTATCCCTTCATTAAGTGTAGTTCTTCACATCAAGGGTTTGTACCTAGAGACCAGATCACCAATCAGACACTTTGCAACTTCTTAGGGCAAGACATCATCATCTGGAACCAGGCGTCTCAAGAGTATTGACATCAATGACAACCTAGATTAACACTTACAACCTTTATCTTGATGCCATGAGGTCCCTCCTAAAGGCCTTCAATCTCCTCCTTAGATGACAAGCCTTCCAATCTCAAACCAAAAACATAAGTTTGTCTTCTCTGAGTTTTGAACTCCTCAATCCCTCTACCCTCTTGTAATTTTATAGGTGAAGAGGAAGAATTTTCAGATCCAAAAGAGGAGGATGAGACTCCTTCATTGAGGGATTAGGTTACCATGAGAAAAGGGATTAAGATGCATCATCTAAGGGTTAAAGTTCGAATAGTCATCACTTGGAAGCTTTTAGTTGGGAAATATTTGACCAACTATGTTTCTAGAATGTACTTTTTATTTTTACTTTCTTGAATTCACCTACACAGGTTTATAGTGGAAGATAGAGCATAGCTCTACGTTGTTCTTAGAGTTAATTCCAACGAATGTGGGGGAGACTCTAGAAAAATCAGCGCAGGTGGAACTTAACATGGTGTGACACCTATTTTCCACAAATTTCTCATCTACTTCAAGATATTTTGGATTGCTTGACTTCTATGGGAGATGTTTCAAACATGTTCAGGATGGTAAAAATACACATAAACTAATCAAGTATCATGGCGACAAATTGACATGTAACATATTTCCCCTTAAAGTGCGAAGTCTATAAAATAATTTTAAAATATTGAAGCGCTTTATCATTCCAAGGATCAAATCAAAGGCAATGGTCAGAAATATATAGGGAACATTCAAGGATTACAATGCAAATATGTATAAAAAATCATCTTCTTGGTAGGCATTCCCATACTTAGAGTAAGCGAACTCAATGAAAAAGCATGGAAAAACCAAAATCATATAGATGGTAGACATAGTATGGACGCAACCATATGTCTACATATTTATGAATATAAAATCTCCTCACAACCTGGATTGATGAAACTAGATCTAGGGTCTTGATATCCATCTCTCGATCCAGAGTACGAATCTAACCATGCGAGTGAATGTTTCAAAGTCGAACATGGTAGAAACCACTTTATTACTGGTCAATGATGTAAATTGTTAACAAGCATGAGAGAAACCACCAATAATGACAATGGTTCTCAAGGTACTTCATGTACAATCTATGAAGTGTGAATATGTGATCTAAAGTTGAACACTCATAGAATCGTTTGATCAAATGCCAATGATGAGAACTCATCGTCGAAAGCAAGAAAAATGCCATTAAGGCATGTAGGTTTCAAGGTACTAAAGGTTTCTAGATCAACTTCCTAGATAATGAGCTAAAGTTGATAGGAAGCACCCCTTTGTAGGAAAGCCTACGAAACAAAAACACAATGTCAATTTTGAAAATAGTTTGCAAGGACTGACTCAAGGATGGCCGACGTGATTGAAGGCTAGAATTTGCAAAGGGGTTTTGAACTAAGGTTGAACTTCTATTGAACACATAACGACACAACAATTGACTTGACAACATTTGACTTAATGATAATACCAAAAAACATGAATACTTTCAAATGAGGTTCTATTAATTGTAAGACAAATGGATTTCCCAACCCGAACATGAGTGTGATGGAGTATCATGTTCAAGAGTGACTTGCTACCTTTAAAAAATTATAATGTAAAATGGAACCTTTTCCCAATTTCCCCCACCATTACTGGCAAGTACCTCTTTATTTTTTACAAGCTTGAAGAGGACAACATATGCTTAGGCTGTAAGCTCATCCTTTGGATGAGTCCATCAAAGTATTTTTAATGAACCTTAGGAAGGAATGGTTCAGTCTTGTTATGCTTAACGGGTTCTATACTGGTTAGCTTTTATGAGTTTAGTAAAGGAGTAACTCGATGTCATTTTCTTTTAAGAGTTTTAAAAAGACACAAAAAGGAAACGCATTCAGCTCTTTTACCAGAAAATTTTAATGAGCCCGAAGAAAGTAAAGCTCAGTGTTTTTCAATTTTAAAGAGTCAGAAGAAAAACATAAGTAGACTCCATCAGGTTATTTTTCGTAAGTTTTAGTCTCTCAGGTCCAAAAAAGGATAAAATAATACAAGAGAGAACTCTATTGACCATGTTAGGTCAATGGATACCGTTTTCGTAAATAGTCCTAACTCAGTCCGTAAAAGGGGTAAAATTGTACTGAGTGGATGGTTCTTCATTTACTTTTATGAGTTTGAACAAGAAAGTACTCGATAATATTTTCATTTTGAAAGTCTGTAAAGGGCTTAAAAGAGGAATCCATGATTTTCTCTTTTCATATTTTTTTTAAGAGCATGCAAAGTGATAAAATTTTGCTAAATAGTCAAAATGATTCATCATCACTCCGTAACCTGTCCTGCACATTTAAACTCAATAAATCGTCATAACTGCTAAAAAAATGTCATTTTCGCTCTCAAAAGGTTTTAAATATAGAAAATAATATTTTTTAGTCTAAAAAAATGTTTTAAAAGTGGGAATGGTAAATTATTTTCACCATTTGCATTTTTACCATTTGAGAGCAGAGAGAGGAGTTTTTACAATAAAACTTCTAGGACTAATTCTGAGCTAACTGATGGATGGAATTGCGCACCATTTCTTCTAGGTAGAATATCTCTCCTTAACTTAGATTTTCATCTGTTTAAAATTTCATTTTAAGCTTCCATTTATTTTTTTGGGGAAAAACTATGTTTAAAAATGCACCCATTGGCCCTGTGCTGTTTCTTTTTAGTTGGCCCACGCGGGCTGATAAAATTTTCCATACGGAAAATCACGGCTTGCGCTGAATTTTACTGGAAATGTGCAGCTGCACCCTGTCCATAAAACAACAACTATGTAGGTGGTGAGGGTTTATTTTTAATCAGGTTTTGGGCCAAAAAAACATGAGATGGCTTTCCAAAATGATTATAATCCTTTTAAAATGGTCAATTCAGGTCGATTTATTGCTCAAAATGGAGTGGAGGGAAAGAGAGCATGAAGCCAATGATTTGGCAACTTTGGCAAATCTGGCCACCATGCAGGCTCTAAGAACTTGAGGTCTCCTGAAAGACTGGCTCATTCCTGGGATGAAAGCTCAGGTAGATCTGATGACATGGCTGGTAGGAACCTGGAATGTCCAAGAATAATGTTTTGTGATCACTGATCATCATGTTACCATTGATGTCGATGACATCTATTTCTCGACTGGGCTATCTCATTAGTGAGCCAAAATTTAATTATTTCGACAAAGGGCACGAGGAGATACTACTGATGGGTATCTATGACGCTTTTGCAGGGGTACACCACCAAAGGATGGGAGAATTGATATTCATACCATCGAGCTCTTTCCCTTGAGGACCATTACTTTCAATGTTTGCAAACTGTGTGGCAGCATTGCCCTTCATTTAGCCACATGGGAATAGATGCAAACGGCTACAGAATGCTAGGAATCCACGATGTTCAATTGGTGCGAGGCAGTGGTGGTGAACATGAAGGGCCAGTTGACTAGATGCAAGAATGGAGAACTGAAGAATTTCGGTTATGGTGCCATTCTCTTTGCTTTTCCCCTATAGAGGGCTCCTATTCTCCATCCACAACAGATTTTAGTAGATGAGGGGGGGCCTAAGGATCCATGCATGATGAGGTGGGTTTCACTAATGGCACACCATGCAGGTGAAGGACCAGTAGTGAGCCATAATGTAGAGTTTTTGGACTGGTTGGGCCAGCATATTGTTTTGATTGATTACTTTCTGTATGCTAAGATGGATCACAGAGGTGATCTTGATATCCCACTTCCATTCGGAACTCAGTGGGGTGATCTAGGTGAGAATTTCCCATTTTGACATATTTCCATTTTTTTTAAATTTTAATGTGTTTTTTGTTTCCAAAGGATAATTATATGAAATGTATGTGTAGACATGGGCCCAACCTGACCAACAGGGCTTAGACGATTTGATAGATGAGGTGAGCATCCTATAGCAACTACGAAAGCTAACCCAGAGGCAGAGGATATCTTGACAAAGTTGGAACACAACCTTAAGAGGTTGACTTCAAATATCCCAGAGACTAGGACGGATAAGATTTCTCGCACCTATCAGAGACGTAGTTGGGGTTCCAGGGCCCCTTAGACATTTGCTACATCGAGTTGTTCATGATATCGTTTGTTATCATGAGCATGAGAATCATCATGCTTAGTTGTTCTAGCTTCTAGGGCCACATTTTGATTTTTGGTGTCAACATATTTGGAAAATAAAAGGCCACGAGGCTTTATGTCCTCAGATGACATATTTTTGTAGACACACTTTTATACAAACTCTATTTTAATGAAAAACTACTACTTTTACGTATTTTTTTATCTTGATCAATGTATGAATGAATATTTCATTTTATTTACAAATGCATTGAACACATGATTTTCCAATGCATCTGTCAATGTGTTTAAATATCTAAAAATGTGTTGATATTCGATATAATCAAATTTCCTTTCCAAAGACGAACCCCTAAAAATAATATTAACATTGTTGGACTCCTTACTATATAGACACCGTTTAAATGTAATACCACAAGTTGCAAATATAACCTAACAATCAAACACCAGATACCAAATGTGATGGCATTAGCTAATAACTCAACGACTGCACTAGATTCTGCTATGTTGTTTGTTGTTTGACTGAGACATATTCCATGAATAGAGACTAGCTCTTCACTGGGTGAAAAGATAACCTAGGATGTGGAAGACAAATTCTGAGTACTACGACTAGCTCCATTAGCAAAGTCAATGTAATTATGAGAGAATGTTGACATCTACAAATCAAGTGTAAAAATGAGATAAGAAGGAGAAGTAGTAGAAAATTTGAAAAACATTAACTATCGCACATATCCAAAAAATGGTAAATAATGTACTGATCTCCACCAAAATTTTATGCATAATATTTCTTTACGTAAAGACCATTTCTAGGATTTCTGAAAGGAATACCATCGTAATCAACCAACTCATAGGGTCCTTTAGCTAATACGCATTTTATGATGTAAGGGCCATGCCACATGGGTTAGAACTTTCCTGTGCGTAACTTGTCATGAGCTTGATCATAAACCAAGGCTATGTCACCTTATGAATATGAACAAGGATTAATGTTTTAATCAAATTGAGATTTGACACGTTTTTTTGTGAGCTTCGCTAGCCATTGCAGCATCACGATGATTTTCATCTAAATATGCTAAATGCATAAAGCGTTCTTCGTCTGTAAAGGTAGCAAGTAATAATTCGATAACTAGTTTTAGGGTCAGGATTTCACATTCAATGGTAATATGCTTCCAAACCATAAACAAGTTGGAAAGGAGTAAAACTAGTCAATGCTTTTGTAGTAGTACAGTAAGCCCACAACGTTGAAAAGAACATAGAATGCCAATTTCTTTTATGAATACCAACTATCCGTTTAATCATATTGGTTAAAACTTTATTGACAGGTTCGACCTAACGATTATCTTGTGGATAGTACGGAGTAGAGCTATCATGGCATAGACCAAGTTGTGTGGATAGTTTGACCATCATAAAGTTACAAAAATGACTACCATGGTATGTAACAATGGCTTGTCAGACACCAAACTGACCAATCACATGATTGAAAATGAAAACTGTTGCAGTTTCGCCATCATCTCTATATGTAGGCATCGCCTCAGCCCATTTCATAAAGTAATCGACAGCAAGGGTAATATACCAATGCCCCCTAGCCGAGTGAGGGTTACAGGTGATGAAATCGATGCCCCATTTGGGAAAATGACCGATAGCTATGATAGGGTGAAGAGGATTTGGAGGTGCTCGCATTTTGTGATCATAGACTTGGCAATTATGGCATTTGTAGACTATAGTAATGCAATATTTAAACATTGACGACAAAAAATAACGAACACGTAATATCTTTTGGGCAGTAGCATACCGAGACATATGACCACCACATGCTCTAGAGTGGCAGTCATTTAATGTTTTTTCAGCCTCTTGGAGAGTCAAAGAATGTCAAAATATAGAATCGATACCATGATGGTAAAGAGTGTCGCTAATAATATTGTATTGTTGGGATTGGCATCGGATTCGACGACGATCAGTTTTAGATAACTCAGGCCTAAAGGTTTGTGTTTGGAGATATATAATGATGTCTCCATACCACGAATCTGACATACTAATAAGAAAGATATATTCATCAGTAAAAGAATCTTCTGCTACAGTTTCTATATTAGTATGAGGAAAGTCACACAATAGTTCAACGAAAATCAAAGATTTATTTGATTTGGAGTTTTCAATTTCCAAATCAAACTCTTGCAAGATAACTATCCACTTGGAGTATTTCCCCCCGAACAATTGTTTAGTGAGAATATACACCATGGGGTTGCAATCTAAAATGACAGTTGTTTTTTGGAGAAGTATATAGTGATAGAATAATTGAAAAACTTGTATAGTTTCCAAGGTTAGCTTCTCCACATGTGCATTTTTAATCTCGATTTTAGTGAGACTTTTACTCAAATAGCAAATCACATGTTCGCTGCCAGAATTATCCTCTTGGACTAACACCATGCCTATGGTGGCATCAAACGCGGTTAAGTACATATTTTAATCTTGATAATAATCGGGTGGATGCAGTAATGGCACATTAGTCAGTGCATGTTTTAATGCATTAAAAGCCTTATCAACAAGCTCATCCCAGAAAAATGGAATGCCCTTTTTCAAAAGTTGAGTAAAATCATGGGTTAGTTCGGAATAATTGTGGATGAATCGACGCAAAAATTTTGCTTTCCCATGCAAACTTCGGAGTTGAGTAAGGCTAGAAGGAGCAGGCAAATTCAGAATCGCCTCTACCTTGAGAGGGTCAACATGAATGCCTTCTTTCGAAATGATGAAACCTAGACGTCCACTTGATTGCACACAAAAGACACATTTGTGCGGATTCAAGCGAATATCGTAGTGCCTGCACCTAATAAAAATTTATTATAATTGCAATGGGTGATCTTTCCTTTTCATTGAATGATCTGGTAGGTCATCTAGATAAGGCTAAACAATATGCTTGATATCATGGAATGCATAAGTAATTGCACGACGAAAAGTTATGCCAACATTGTTCAGACCAAATGGGAGTTTACAATAATAAAAAGTTCCCCATGGGCATATAAATGTGGTTTTGTATTGAGCAGCAGGGAGTATGTTTATTTGATTGTAGTAATAGAATCCATCCATGAACGAAAAATTTTCATTCCTAGCATAGTCATTGACAATTTGGTCAATATACAGAGTTGGATAATTGTCTTTAGGACAAGATTTATTAATATATTTGTAAATCCTGCTTTCAACAATTTTTCGACCTTAGTTTTGATAGTGAAAACATTTCATGGGTGTATAGGAAGTAATCGTTGTCTAACAAACTTAGCATCTAGATAAGCTTTTACTTCATGTACAACTATGCTAGGGCCGATTCTTGGCATTTCTTCATATGACCAGGAAAAGATGTCGTGAAATTTTTGAAATAAAGATTTGTAAGTTGGAATCTCTTCTAAAGAACAAGAATCTCCTATATGAATATTTTAAGTTATCCCAAGTTTCACTGAGATATCTATGGGTATCATTGCCAATATGTTCCCTAAATTCTATGCAAAATTGGAAGAAAGGGTAGATATTGGACATTGATGAGCACTAAGAGTCTCAGTTGAAAACATAGATGAAAAATTATTCTCAATATTGTCAAAGGATGGAAATAAGGTTGAACGATGATGAGTATCATTCCATGGCATTTTGTACAAGGTCATAACTTCCATAATCCATTCATCAGTTAAAAAATCTTTGTTAAAAGGATCAGGCATAGAGATTGGTTCCAAGAGTGAAAAATGAGGATATTCATCAATAATGATATTCATTTGATTATCTTCATATTTTGATAAGTTGGAAAAGGCTACTCAAAAGGGATATGAGGCATCTCACTGCCATATAAGACCATTTCTGATTCTGAAGGTACTTTCCACACCCGATTTGAAGGTACTTGATGTAATCATGTTAATATGGGCATCATTATGAGGGAAAATGGGTGGAGGGAATGTGAAATTTCCCATCAAATATGAGTCTTTGAGAAGACCACCTCCAACTTCTTCATATGGAGTCGTTGATTTTCCAACAAAGGCACACTACTAGTGGAATTAGGGTCTAAGGTATAGTGGGATAATTGGTCTACTTTCACAATTCTTCCTTTGTGAAGAAACATGATCATCCTAAAATATGACGAGACTACTGTTGCCATGGCATAAGTCCAGCTCTGACCAAGAGAAAGGTTATAGTCAAGTTGAGCATCAACAACCTCAACATCTATCGCCACTGTTTTACCCTCTAATTTGATTGGAAAATCATTTAAAAGTCCATACAAATGAAAACCTCTTCCATCAAAGGCTTTTAAAGTCATGTTAGATTGATTGAACATTGGAGAACCTAAAGCTTTCCAACAGGCAATGGAAATAATACATGTCAATCCTCCTTCATCAATCACTATTCGAAAAACTCATTGAGTTTTGACATGAACTGGTATCTGAAAAGCTAGTTGGTGCAGGAGACGTAGAACAATATTTTCGAGATAAAAAACAATAAAATTGGAGTCATGAGGATCTACTGCTCCTATGGTGGATACTAATAACTTCCTTTGTGTTGGACAAGTCTGCAGCACTTCAAGAGCTGACATTTACGAAGGTGACATAGCCCAATCTTCGACAATGTTATAGTTTTGAGCAACTCTACCATGAGGACTAAAGGATGAATTTTGAAGCATACCCTTAGGAGGTGGATGAATTATCATATTAGGGTTTGGTTTTTCAATATGTAATGGTTCAGAAGAAGAAGGAGTAGATGTGGAAGTTTGATCAATTGGACTGGAGTCATCTCCATCTTCAACAAGACTCTTTGATGTGTCATCTTTGGATCTCGTTGCTACCATAACTTTGGAAGACATCATCTATATATCTATCGATGTAGATGAGGAGGATTGGTCATGTGAAACCATTTTACTCTCTTAGGGAAGAAAGGGATCCTTCAAAACAATGGAAGTGGGTGAAATTTTGACAAATTTAGAAACTTCGACAAGATGTGGGAACTCCTTGGTGTAATGATCTTCATAAAAAATTAGGTAAGGATAACGAGGTTTCTTATTTTCATCAGAAGATTCATTATTGTTTGATTTCTCCTTAGAAAGTGTCTTGTTTAGATTTTCCTTTTCCCTTTTTCTTATTTCTAGATTTCTTACCCTTGTCGGTAGATGAATCTATGATGTTAATTTATGAAGTAATTTTGGGAGAAGGACCTTCTTCAGGGGAATCAGATAGAGCCATTTGAGTTTTCTTAGAATATTTCTTTTTGTTCTTAGATTTTTGGCTCACAGAACCAATCATGCCAGCTGCGGCATGTGATCTTGTAAGGGCTGGATTAGTTTGAGTAGATCAGGGTAAATCTAGGATATTTTCATACAAAGTACCAGACTAAGTATAAAAAAGATCAAGGTATTGAGCACGAGAAATTAATTGCTCCTCAGTTACAATACCTCCTTTGGCCACATCTTCAATTATTACCAGTAAAAGAGATTTTTTGAACCATTTGACCAAAATCTTTCTGGAATGTAAACTTTAACCAGGCGACATCTTCGTCTCCATTCATGAATGTGATCTAAGATATGGGTTGATGTTGATTGCTTTAAACAAGTTAAAAGTTTAGTTTTGTTATCATATCGAATGGGCAACTGAAAATGGGTCAAACAAGCTATAACGAGCATTAAATGTGTTGAAGTAAGCGTGCGGAAATTCTACATACCATTTGGCTACCGAACTAATTAAAGTTCGTTGAAAAAGTCATAATCTAATAGAATCATCGATTAATGAGTTGGACACACACCAAAGATGATAGGTCATAACATGGTTTGATGGATCTTCAACCCATTTATCTTCAAACTTAGGAATATCACTATGGAACTTAGTAGGAATGGTTGGCCAAAATGATAAATAAAGAAGTGGATAATTAGTTAGCCGAGAGACGTAAGGAAAATCCAAATTTGCAATGAAGGGAAACTGGTGATTAAGATCCTGATATGGATATTGATAACCTTGAGGGACGAGTCCTATACTGGGGGGAGGATACCCAAGATATCCTAGAATAACTTGAGCAGTTGGAATCTGCATACCTCCTGGATATCCAGTATGAGCCATACCGTATTGTGGTTATATAGGTTGTTGAAACATATGACCTAGGTATGGTTAATTATGAAAAGGGAGACTCTGATCCATTTGACCTTGAAATAAATGTCCTTGAAAGGGTTGATTTTTCAAAGGTTGACCTTGGAGAAATTGAGCTTGAAAAGGTGGACCTTGAACAAACTGACTCTGGGGTAAACCTTGGAAAGGTTTCCCTTGAAATGGTACTTTCCTATATGGGATGTTAGGTTGTGCAATAGGTATTTGGGGCATTGATGGAATTGTAGGAATAGATTGAACACTAGACACTTGAGGTAAATACTGAACAAGGAATTTCACCATTACTTGTGATATAAGTGGAAAATTACTTGAGATACTCTTGGAATGGGAGTTTGAGGCAAACTTGAACCTATGTTCTGAATATTCATTGGTATAGCATACTATACCAAGGTTTGAGGAGTACTCAAGACATGATGCTGAAGTGGTTGTTGGGTAGGCATTGATGGATTAACCTTGATAGTTAGATGGACTTGAAAAGGCGTACCTTGAAAAGGTAATTGTTGTATAGGTTGTCCAATAGGTTGAACAAGTTGATACAAAGGTACTTGAGAAGAAACTGGAATTGAATGTTGATTTAACAAAGGGTTCCAAATTGTATTCATTCAAGGGTAAGACATTCCAACAGTGGATTGAGGCATAACAGGTTGACCAAAACAAGTTTGAGGCATATGAGAATAGTTGAGATAATATCTGTCAGGGGATTGCCCCCTAGCTCTAGGGTAAGATCCACCAAAAGGTTGTCGTTTGGGTGGAGGATATGACCGTTTCCCCCCAGGTGGGTAATAACCACCTGTTGGGTTTCTTTGTGGATTACCAACATTACCGAAAATCATATTAATAAATTGTTCAGATGTCAAACCTTCATTGGTAGGATTAATTACTCCAGTTGACATGTTTGAGGATGAGTTCGAGGAAGAAGCTCTTGAATAAGCTTGTGAAAGGGAGTGATATCCAAGTGGTAGAAAACCACCATAAAATGTTGACTTTGAAGAAGTAGAGAAAATAGATGTGTCTTATGAGTTACTTCTAGAAGCCATCATAGACTAGCCAAAACTTGGTACAGTAGAATAATGAGACGTGTATCGTGGAATCCCTTGTCCTAAAAAGTTCAAGGGTGTGAAATGCCAAGGGTCAGGGTGAAGAGATCTAAACAAAAGCTTTGAGATATCTATAGGTTCATTGGTAGAAACTATGGGTTCTTCCTCTTCATCTAAAACAAGTTCTTCAATGGTGATGAGACCAGGAGGGAGACTATCTGTAATAAAAAGTTTCACATGCGGTGAATGTGGAGGATCTGGAATATGTGTTGTAGCATGTGTATAAGTCTCAGGTTATGAAATATCAGACTCAGTTTCATTAATATTTGGTTCAAAAATGGGATTTGTATCTAAAAAGTCTCTAGTATCTGATTTATTTTGAATGAGTTCAATAATTTGTAAATTAGTTCCTTCTAAGTGTGATGTTAATTATGAGTTTGATCAAATATAGTTTATGTTACTTCAAGGCCTAAAATATTAGATGTTATAAGTTGATTAACTTCAATTCCTTTTACATCAGAGTCTATAATAGTAGAAGATTTAGTTTCTGCTACAGTTCCGGATCCCGATGATTTAGATTTTTCGACTATTATATTTTCTAACTGACTTGGTGTATAATCAAGGGGGTCCTCGAGTATCCTACGCGATTGTCTTGGTAATTCCGCCACAATGAAAATTTTTCAATTGATAAATCACACAATATCTAAATTACATTGTAATATTCCTAACCCAGAATATTCCTCAAACCCCAGCAAAAACTCCAACCAAATATGTGCAAATGATATAATAACCTAGAAGTGATAAAATAACAATGGAACAACATATAATAATGTAAACAGGGAATATAAGCAGATACACAAGAAATGCAGTGAGAAATGCTAAGCCATTTTATTATATTGAGCAATAAATGAGTATGAGAGGTGATTAGACAGATGGCACCTTGACTTGCACAAGGCAAGTGAAGACATACTCTCAGAATGACAAGAATGGCCTCTTTGTGTGGATGCTACTACTACTGCTAGAAAAAAAATGATGATTTGGGGCTTCTCCCCTCCTTATAAAAATTTGAAACTTTGGATTCAGGCTCTACTCAAGAAACCCAGAAAAACCCAAAAAGATTTCCTGGAATGGCCTCACACTGATTTGCATCCCAGCTGCTGGGAAACTGTCGTGTTACTGCTGCTGCTGGAAATCGAATGAGGATTTGGGGCTGCTCCCCTCCTCATAAAAGGCTGAAACTCTGGAATCAGACTCTACTCAAAAGACTCGGAAAAACCCAGAAAGACTTTCTGAAATGGCCGACCCCTGAAAATCACCCCCTTGGGGTTCTGCGTAGTTCCTCAAAGACGTTGATGAAACTGCTGCTAAAATGTTGAGGAAACTATTGCTGGAATGCCAATGGAAATACCTTGCCCAAGTAGGCACTCGAAGTCCCCCGGGGCTAAGGGTGAGATCTCCGAACGAAGACACTCAATGCACTAAACAGTGCTGCAGACTAGCTAAACAACCAGCATGTTCTAAGTCGAAATGACTATCACAAATGCTCATAACTAGAATGATCCCAAATGAGGGGATTCCTCTATATTTTATAGCCTCTTCCTCTCACAATCCCTAGGCTCACTTTCTCCTGCGTGATCCCCTTCTTGCCATGTGTTCCTTCCCTATTGCGCAGTCCCTCCATGTGTCTGCGTGGGCCCCATTTCTGCGTCCCCCTTTCGCCCCCTTGGTTCCCCCTTAATTCACAACATTGTGCTACCTAGGAAGTGACTTTTTATTCTAAAGTGAGTTATATTCCCCCTTCCTCACTTTTTATTTACAAATAACTATAGAAGGAAAAAATCGAACAAAATCGAATATTCCAATTAGCCATAGCTAATTAGAAATATTACAGTCTTCCTCGGCAAAATGTTGCTTGTCCTCAAGCAACTGAAGTGATGGATGCTGTAAGATCTCCTCACTCTCCCAAGTGGCATCCTCATCTGGAAAATTCTTCCACCTCACTAAGAATTCCCAGACCGTCTTGCTCCGCAACCGTCTCTCCCTAGAGTCAATGATAGCCTCCGGCTGCAATACCAAATGCCCCTCATCATCCATGGGTGGTAGCTCATCCATCACGGTCACCTGCTGCCCCAATGCCTTCTTTAGGCATGATACATGAAAAATGTTATGAATCTTGGTGCCTTGGGGCAGCTCCAACTCATATGCAACCTGTCCATTCCTGTGTATGACCCTGTATGGCCCATAAAAGCGGGGCTTGAGCTTCTCAGCCCCTTTTGCTTCAGCGATGACTGTCAGTATGGCTGTAATCATAGGTAGACCATGTCCCCTACCTCGAACTGCCTCTCCACCGACCCCTGTCGGCATACAACGTTTCCTGGTTCTGTATTGTATCCATGTTATCCTTGAGGGCTCGGAGGATATCCTGACTCTCTTGGATCCAAATCTTGGCTCTAGGAGCCCTGCTATCACCAAATATCACGTCGACAAAAGATAAAGGATGATACTCATATAAGGCAAATAATGGTGACATACCAATGGACATGTGATGTGAAGTATTGTAGCAGTACTCCCCCAGATGCAACCACTTCAGCCATGCTCGTCGCTGCCCACTGACATAGTTACGCAAGTAGCCCTCCAGCCACTTGTTAACTATCTTCGTCTGTCCGTCTATCTGTGAGTGATAGTTGGTACTCGGTGTCAACTCTGTCCCCACCACTTGGAAAAGGTCTTGCCAAAACCTGCCCATGAAACGGTTGTCCCTGTCCCTGACGATGGTCTTAGGAAGACCATGTAGCCTAAAGATCTCCCTGAAGAACAACTCGGCCACCTGTGTTGTTGTATAGTGTTTGGATATTGCAAAGAAATGTGCGTACTTAGTCAGTCGATCAACGATGAAAAAGATACAATCCTTGCCTTGTACCATGGGCGACCCTATGATGAAATCCATCGAAATACTCTCCCATTTCCCCTCTGGAATGGGAACAGGCTGCAATAATCCTGCGGGATGGCTCATCCTCCCTTGTTCCTCTAGCAAACATCGCACTCCTGGATGTGTTGGAGTACGTCCTCCTTGAGGCCCTTCCATGAGAACCTCTCCTTAATGGCCCTGTAGGTTTTGGTAAAATCTTGATGTCTTGTTAATGGGGAATCATGTGATGCCTGGAGTATCTTCTTCTTGACCTGAGACTCCTCAGTCAAGAAGATCCGGTCAGTCAAGCCCTCCAATCTATATTAAAGCTCATAAGAGACGACGTGGTTGGTCTACGTGAAAGGGCATCTGCTACCATGTTGTTCTTACCTTTGACATACTCAATGTCAAATTCATATGCTTGGATCTTACTGATCCACTTCTATTGCCTCTCCTATAGCTGCTTCTGCTCCAAAAAGAACTTGAGGCTATTGTGATCAGTCCTCACCCCAAACCTGTTGCCTACCAAATACTGTCGGTACTTAGCCAATGCATGCATGATGGCCAGCATCTCCTTGTCGTATATGGAATACAACTCCTCATGCAGAAGGAGCTTCTGGCTCTCAAATGCTATAGGGTGACCTCCCTGCATAAATACTGCGCCAATCCCCTCTCCCGATGCATCACACTCCAAAACCAATGGCTGCGTGAAATCTGGAAATGCAAGCAACTCCTGGATAGCCCGCTCAATCTCATCTCGATAGACCTTGGGGTGCCTATAGGGGGTGGTAATCATGACCTGTATGCCCTGCTCAAGCTCAATGGCGTGCTCAAACTCCCGAGCTGGTGGCTGTCCTGGTGGAATCTCCTCAAACACTATGGCATACCGATCAAGGATAGACTGTATCTCTGGGTGTACCATCTGCCCTATAGTTCCTGCCTCTGATGCAAATAGCTCCACTGCCCACTCTATGTCTCCCTTTCAGAAGACTGCCTCCATTCGATGAGCTGAGACAGTCTAAGGCAGATATATGTGTTGTCCCAATATCTTCTCATGCCTCCCTGTCTTCTCATCATACCACTCCATCTCCAGGGTCTTCCAATTTGTCGTAGCCTTCCCTAGATTGATAAGCCATTGAACACCCAGTATCATATTGGTGTCAGGAATATCAACCACGAAAAAGTGGTCAGTCAATGTGTAGGTGCCCATCGTCACTGAAAGCTTTGGAACATAATGAGCACACAACATGGTCTGATCTCCTGGGACCAAGACTAAAACCCCATCGAAGTTCTCTGTCTGTATACCTCTCCGCTCAACCATCTGGGCATTGATGAAGTTGTGGGTTGCCCCACTATCAACTAAAACTGATATGCGCTGGCCACGTACTGTCCCTCGTATCTGTAGCGTCAGATACTTGGGAACTCCCTGCAATGCTGCAAGGGTCCCTCCACTGGGTGCAAAAGATGCACCACCTACTGCTAGTGGTGGAGGTGGAAAAGGTCACTGTATGGCATGGCTATCTCCTGTCTCCACATCCTCCTCGACATCCTCTTCTCCACTACTCCCAGAGAAGACCTCAATAAAATGTGCTTTACCAGCAGCACATCTATGTCTTGGTGCACATGGATCCTGACAAGTGAAGCACAATCACTTCTTCTCCAGCTCCCTCCTAGCATCATCGTCAAGTTGTACTCGTCCTGGATTCCCCTTTGGAGGTGGAATCCTCACATCCTTCCCCTTAGACTGGAAAGTGTGTCTCTGGGGCTAAGGTGTTCGGGTCCTGGGTAAGACAACCTGTAAGTCCCGGTCTTGCTAATAGTGACTTGGAGCGTAGCTAGTCTAGTGGATCAGACTAGACCCCAAAGTGTCTTTGCTAACCCCTCAACATACATATAGACCCTCCATGCCATGGAGAGGTCTGAAACCATCACGGATACCCTCAAGAAATTTGCAATGTAGGTCATTGGGCTCACTGTCTGTTTGAGCCTCATCACCTCAATGAAATGTTGCTTTGGATCCCTCTGATCAAATCACTCCATCAGTCTCCTGGTAAACTCGGCATATGACGTCACTGTGGAGTGCCCTAGTGTAACCATCCCATGAAACCACCAATCCTGGGCCTCACCATCCAAATGCAACATTGCCACCTTGATGGCCTCTACCTCCGACATCTGGTTAAGCTGGAAATAAATGTCCAGCTTCTCCACCTAAGACTTTGCCGAACTGTTTGATGAGCCATCAAACATAGGCAAGTGGAATCTGCTCACTGCACGGTGGGTGTCACCATCATGGTAATGTCGGTACCCTCTGTGATGATCTCGAGGTTTGCTATCCCGCTGGAGCTGAACAAAATCTCTGAATTAGAGGGCTTCCCTAAACTCTTGCCCATAGGCCTGGTACTCTGCAAAATAATCACCCATATGTCCGGGCTTTGCTTCCTGCTGGGTTACGGCCACTGTGTTGGCTCCTAAGAAAATGGGCATGGTAGAGCATGTAGGGGCATGTGAGGCCACCTGCTGTGTAGTATCACGTTGCTTTGGCAAATGGTGGGATGCGCCTGATCCCTCACCAACTTGAAAAACCCGTGGGCTCTCATGCTATCTGGCCTCTACTGTCGTGAATCTCTGCCCCATCACCTCAATCTGCCTCGACAGATCCTACACGAATTTGAGGAGCATATCCGCAAATCTCTTTTCGTCATCATCTGCCATCAGATCCTCCTACTCTACATCCACCACAGGCTCCTCCTGTTCTGTGTCCACCACTGAAACACAGTCTCCCTCTCCACAAGTGTTCTCCAACCTACGCCCAGTGTCTCTATATCTCTGACCTCTATAACAAATATAGGGTTTTTCACTCGGTGTCATAGATCACTAGCTCCACAAGCTGAGTCAGATCTATGCTCTGATACCACTGTAATATTCCTAACCTATAATATTCCTCAAACCCCAGCAAAAACTCCAACGAAATATGTGCAAATGATATAATAACCCAGAAGTGATAAAATAACAGTGGAACAACATATAATAATGTAAACCGGGAATATAAGCAGATACACAAGAAATGCAGCGAGAAATGCTAAGCCATTTTATTATATTAAGCAATAAATGAGTACAAGAGGTGATTAGACAGATGGCACCTCGACTTGCACAAGGCAAGTGAAGAAATACTCTCAGAATGACAAGAATGGCCTCTCTACATGGATGCTACTATTGCTGCTAGAAAAAAATGATGATTTGGGGCTACTCCCCTCTTCGGAAAAAGCTGAAACTCTGGATTCGGGGTCTACTCAAGAAATCCAGAAAAACCCAGAACGCTTTCCTGGAATGGCCTCACACTGATCTGCGTCCTAGCTACTAGGAAACTACCGTGTTGTTGTTGCTACTAGAAATCGAATGAGGATTTGGGGCTGCTCCCCTCCTTAGAAAAGGCTGAAACTCTGGAATCAGACTCTACTCGAAAAACCCAGAAAACCCATAAAGCTTTTCTGAAATGGCCGACCCCCGAAAATCACCCCCTTGGGGTTCTACGCAGTTCCTCAAAGACGCTGATGAAACTGCTGCTGAAATGCGAATGAAACTGTTTCTGAAATGCCAAGGAAAATACTACTGGAATGCCAATGGAAATACCTTTCCCGAGTAGGAACTTGAAGTTCCCCGAGGCTAAGGGTGAGATCTCCGAACGAAGACACTTAATGCACTAAATAGTGCTACAGACTAGCTAAACAGCCAGCATGCTCTAAGTCGAAATGACTATCACAAATGCTCATAACCAGAATGATCCCAAATGAGGGGATTCCTCTCTATTTTATAGCCTCTGCCTCTCACAATCCCTAGGCTTACTTTCTCCTACGTGATCCCCTTCTTGCCATGTGTTCCTTCCCTCCTACGCAGTCCCTCCATGTGTCTATTTGGGCCCCATTTCTGTATCCCCCTTTGGCCCCCTTGGTTCCCCCTTAAGTCACAACGTTGTGCTACCTAGGAAGTGACTTTTTATTCCAAAGTGAGTTATGTTCCCCCTTCCTCACTTTTTATTTACAAATAACTATAGAAGGCAAAAATTGAACAAAATCGAATATCCAATTAGCCATAGCTAATTAGGAATATTACATACACCTAAAGTCTATAAAAAGTAAAAAATCAAGATAGAAAGTAACACATGCTAAAAATATAGGAGTTCAAACCATACAAACTAACTCTTGAAAAAGATCAATAATTACTAGTTGGTGATGAAATCCGACGTCACAATGATCAAGGTGAAAAGATTTATAGAAATGAGTGTTTGGAACCAGTTACCCTAACAACATGCTTAATGAAATAGTTTGGTGCAAGTAACTCTGCTATAAACCATCTCGAGCAAAGATTACTCTCCAAAAATTCCAAGTGAGTCTAGTCAACATTTTTTCTAGGTACAACGGGACCTTCCCTCTGCCATCACCATAGGTAGAGCCCTAGGATTATAGTCACTAAGTTGACCAAATACAACAATTTTATCTGGGGGGAGAGTCGCAGATTAGACGTACATGCAAGGGCAGAGTAACATGCTCAATCTCCTTGAAGGCTCCTCCACATGATCAATTTGAGGTTTACTTTCAAGTGACCCCAAGTAGCTTTCGGTACCATTGTAATACGTGCAAATCTCTATATCTAGGCCAATGAAGTGGGTATGATCACTTCACTAGATTCGACACGATCTCATGGTTAACTCATGTACAAGAAGAGATTCCTAGAGAAAAATAGAAATAATTGGATTTCCTCTCCCTAACTCAAGATTCTATTGTTTGTTTGTACCTTTGGAAAGTTTACTTCCTTCCCTATTCCAAAGCCCTACCCTTAAGCTACTGTAGGTGGCAAGAGCCTTAAAAAATGTACAATTCTAGATGAATTTTAATTAACATTGTATTATTAAGTTGTTCTTTACTCAATAGCTGGTGAAGGTGAAACTTATGATGTTATGACATGACTCGAAATCTTAATGCACTCAAAAGTGCAATAACAACTTTAAAATTCGATGAAATCCTATTTAGAGAAAAGAAAGAGTTTCTTTGATTTTTCAAAATGAAATGCAAAAACTCACAACCTTTCCAATTTTTCTAAAGCAACTAATTTCACTTTAATGTAATGAAAATGTAGGCAACAAACCAAATTCCATATTTCCCTAAACATCAAATAAGCCAAAATACTCTTTATCTCTTATCACTCAAAACTTTCAAGCACACAGAAATCAATCAAGAGAGTTGGAGAAAACACATTTTCCCCTATGAATGCTTTGATTTAATGATAATAATAGTGTAATTGTGAGAAATTTCCAAGATGAAAGCAACAATTTCCCTTATCAAGTAAAAACGACCACAATTCCTTCACAAAAGCACTAGTTCCCAAGATACCCTAATTTGCAATTCAAAATGAGTTTGACCACAAATAAGCAACAACTAGGGCTTAAATGGTGTATTTGATAGAACAAAATAAGAATATCATAAATAAAAGGACAACATATCTTGTTTTGATCAATCAACAAATGAACCAGGCAAAACCCTAAGTAATTTCTTCAAAATACCTAATTCTCAAAATACATTAACAAAGCACTCAAATGAGTTTCATAAGGGACACCACACAGTCTAAACAAAGATAATGACACTTCCAGAAAAATAAAATCAGGCTTGGATTGAAGCAAATGCTATATTTTAAAAAATTCTCAAGGCCTGCATGGGTAAATAATGCAAAACAAAGCGCATGTGCTCTGATGCTAAGGATAAACTAGCACATAATTGCCCTCTATGAGCAAATAAGAACAACGCAGGGGTAAAAACTTAAGAAAAAATAAAAATTTGAATAATCAACCACACAGATCTAAAAGGTCATTAATTTATAAAGACTCAGGTCTAGATAGATCAGAAGAATCAATAAGCAAAACTAAAGAAAAAGACGAGAACAAAGACGTCCCCCAATGGAGTTGCCAATTTGTTAAATTGGACAAATCCCTTTTGTGGACAAGAGCGATTTCGCTAGATCCTTGACAAAAACTAGAAAGAAGCAAGACAATTGAACTAACCTTTTCCCTATGTTGAACTTGTTTTAATTATAAGAATTAAAGCTAATGGATGAGCCTCTTAACTATTTTACGAAATGCTCGACGAAGATCCCTTGTTGTGATTCAATGCAGCTCTCCAATGCTTGATAAGACCTACAAACATCGACCATAAAAGGATCAAAAGAACATGCGATACCATAATCCAAATAATTTAACCTAATGATGAAGGAAATTAGGAATTGAATTTTCCTTAATAAACATTATAAACAATTGTAAACCATTCATTATTCCAATAAGGCAAATCAATGGGAGAAAGTGTTCATTTGTATTAATCAAAGATTAAGAGGAGCCTTACAACCTTCGCCTTGATGTCGTGAAGTCCCTCCCAAATGCCTTCAATCTCCTCCTTAGATGACAATATTTCCAATCTCAAAAAAACAACATAAGTTTGTCTTCTTTGAGTTCTGGCCTCCTAAATCCCTTCACTCTCTAGTCATTTTATAGGCCAAGGGGAAGAAGTTTCAGATCCAAAAGAGGAGGATGAGACTCCTCATTGAGGTATTAGGATACCATGATAAAAGGGATTAAGATGCATCATTTGAGGGTTATAGTTCGAATAATCATCACCTGGAAGCTTTTAGTTGGGAAATATTCGACCAACTATGTTTCTAGAATGTACTTTTTATTTTTACTTTCTTGAATTCTCCTACGTGGGTTTATAGTGGAAGACAGAGCATAGCTCTGTGCTATTCTCAAAGTTAATTCTAGCGAATGCGCGGGAAACTCTAGAAAAAACAGTGCAGATGGAACTTAACAAGGTGTGACAACTATTTTCCCAAAATTTCTCATCTACTTCAAGATATTTTGGGTTGTTTGACTTCTAAGGGGGCTGGTTCAAACATGTTCATGGATGGTAAAAAGACCTATAAACTGATCAAGTGTCATGGCGAAAAATTTACATGTAACATTTAGTTATGGCCATTAGTAAATTTGTCTTTGGATCTAATACTTTAAATATTGATGATGTTATTGGTGCCATCCTTAGCTATGAAATGTGATGGAAAATTTCTAGTGAGACATCAAGTAATGATTTGACTGCAGAGACTAGAGGAAGAAAAATGGAGAGAGGAAGGAGCCCAAGAAATGGCAATAATTCAATAAAAGGAAGATCTAAATCAAAATCAAGAATAGTGTGCTGGAAATGTGGGAAGAAAGGACACCTGAAGCAAGACTGCAAATCTCAGAAGGGAAAAGAAGGAGATGGACAATAAGAGACCAATTATGAAGCGAATGTGACAGGTGATTTGTTGCAAGATTCTTTGATTATTTCATTAAATAATATTATTGATTCTTGGGTGGTAGATTTAGTGGCCTCATTCCATGCCACACCTGATAAGAAACATTTTCATGACTATGTTTAAGGAGATTTTGGATAGATTCGTCTGGGTGACGATAAACCCTGTAAAATCATTGCAATGGGTAATGTTTTTATAAAGAAATAAAATGGAAACCAATGGCTATTAAAGGAGGTTAGGCATGTTACAAATTTGAAGAAAAATATAATTTCAACAGGGTAGTTGGGAGGTGAAGGCCGTGTAACTAATTTTACAGATAAAACCTAGAAGGTCACTAAAGGAGCCCTTGGTAATAGAAAAAGGAGAAAAGGTTGGCACACTGTATTTATGAAATAATATTTCTAATTAAGTTAATGTTTTAACCTCCATAGGAATATATACGACACTCTAGCATCATATTCTCAGGCACATGAGTGAGAAGGGGATGAATAAACTTCACTCAAGAAATATGTTGTCAGATTTGAAGCATGTTGATTTGGATTTTTGTGAAAATTGTGTTTATGGAAAGCAGAAGAGACTAAGATTTGTTAGAATTGGGAAAGAAAAGAAAAGTGAAAAATTATATCTTTTGCATACAGATGTATGGGGATCTTCTCAAGTATCATCTCTTGGTGGCTCTCATTATTATGTTACTTTTATTAATGATGCAACTAGGAAAACCTAGATTTATTGGATTCAAAATAAATTTGATATATTTGATACTTTCAAGAAATGGAAAGATTTGGTTGAGAATGAGAAAGTAAATAAACTGAGGTGTCTCAGATCAGACAATGGAGGTGAATAATGCAAAATGTTTTTTGATAACTACTGTTGAGAGCATGGAATTCACAGAGAGAAGATAGTTTCAGGAACATCGCAGGAAAATGGTGTGTCAAAAAGGATGAATAGGACAATCATGGAGTGTGAAAGGTGAATAAGATTTCATGTAGGATTGCCCTTACAATTTTGGGTTGATGCTATAGATACTGTTATTTATCTAATAAACAGAGGGCCTTCAAGTTCCTTGGATGGTGGTATTCTAGAGGAGGCATGGATAAGTAAAAAGGTAAATTACCCATTTTTAAAGACTTTCGGTTGTGAAGCCTTTGTCCACATAAATAAATTAAATAGAACAAAGATTGAGGAAAAATAAAAGAAATGTACCTTTATTGGATATGGTGTAAATGATTTCGGTTAACACTTATATGATTATGAAAATCAAAAAATCATTAGGAGCAGAGATGTCATATTCAATGAAAAGGTTTTGTAAAAGGATTAGATGCAGGGAAAGAAATATGAAAAAGAAAACAAAAAATATGGGGTTCTTGATGAGATCACATAAAAAGTAAAGGTGCCTGAAAATCATAATGATCAATAGCCACAACAACCACAACAACAATAGGAATCTCAAACACTTGAAAGTGGTGTTAGAAGATCTACCAAGATAAGTAGATCCCCTGAACGATACTCTCATTCATTATATTATGTATTATTGACTGATTCTGATGAACTAGAAAGATATGATGAACTAATGTAGGTAGAAACTAGGAAGAAGTGGGAGCAAGCCATGGAAGAAGATATGTACTCCTTGATGCATAACCTGACTTGGGACTTAGTCAAGTTTGCTGCAAATAAAACAACATTATAGAATAAATGGGTTTACAGTTTGAAGGAAGATGATGGAGGTAAAAATATGTATAATGCTATACTTGTGGTGAAGGGATTTGCACAGAAGAAATGTATAGACTTTGATGAAATTTTTTCTCATGTTGTAAAAATTACTTCAATCATAACTATTTTAAGTCTAGTGGTAGTAGAATATTTGAATATTGAGCATTTAGATGTAAAGACAACCTTTCTCCATGGGGATATGGAGGAAGAGATATATGTTGAAGATGCAACAAGATGATGGAGCTTAGTGAAAAGAAGTCGCCTTCACTAAGTGGGCCCGCAGGCTATTTTTGGTGCAGTCTATTTTTAGACTGTCTATTTTTAGACATATGGATCATGGTCTATGAGTTGCAGGATGCTATTTATGGATGATTGGTCATGTTGGTAAAATAGATGGACCTCTATTTTTAGACATATGGGCGGAGTCTATTTTTAGACTGCCAGTCAAAAAATAGAATAGTTGAATATTATTAGCTCCTAATAATGTTTGGACTATAAACATTATCTTATCCTCTTGCAGCACTTCAGTTCGAGCTACGGATGTGGCAAATGCAACTTCCGGAAGGAAATACGCTTTTCCTATGGGTTAGGTGAGCTATTGCATGATGGACTTCAGTTAGAACTCAAGTGATTGAGTTTGGTGGAGTTGATTGAGGAGTTGATGGAGTTGTGTTCAGTTTGACTTAGTTGAACTAGTTGTATTTAGTCTAACTGACAAATACACTAGTGATGAGTGGTGTGAATTAATTATTAACTCATAAATAAACTAAAGAACACATTAGTTAACTCAGTGCATGGACAGTGCAGTGGAGACAAGTGTTAGAGGTGGGTGAAAGGGTGAGACTACTATCAGTTGTGACTATAGTTGTGCATGAGATTTTCACAATCATTGATTGAGATTGCCAATGAGAATTGCACAGTACAAGCCAAGGGAATTTGAACTTGGATCTGATCTATTCTCAACTTGGATTGCGCAGTAGAGGCAGGCAAATAATGGAGGAGATTTGAACATGTGACTTGTTCAGATCTAAGCTAGTTTGTGTGTAGCATGTGGAGATAGTACTGAGTACTTGTGAGGAGTATTGTACTATGTATTGTTACATTTCTCTATCATTATAATATACAGATAGTTGGGGGTTTTTAGCTGTATGCTTTCCCCATTACATACTGTGTTGATATGTGTGATTGATGCTTTAATGTACGCATGCGATTGTTTTTTTTTAATTCCACAAATTGATGATCAACAGTAGAGGAGGCTATGTATTATGCATGTGTTCCACAAATAGTGTATAATCAGGATAATCTCTGTGAATAAGTGTTATATTATTCAAATTTCTACATGGTATCAGAGAAAAGTTGATCATTAGATCTATTATTCACAAAGTGATTACATTTTATTTCTTCAGGCAAAGTCTGTAATCAGGCCAGGTAGCCTCTGGATTCATCCTTCTTTTGGAAGGTGAGATATCTGGTAAATGCTCATACAGTCAATCTCTGTATGAGAAATACTTTGTTCTCACGAATTTTAGATCAAAAGCAGTTGAGTTTTAAGCTAGTGGAATTCGAATTTGCTGCAGTGTTTTCTTGGTATCGAAGTTGAAATGTCTTTCAATGGATTGCGATTGGAGTATGCCCTTGAATGCAGCTCGAATTATATTGCATGGAAAGACAGGATGGAGGCGGTGTTAGATTACAATGGGTTGAAGGAGTTCATATATGTTGAAGTCCCAAAGCCTACTGATGTTGCTCAAGTTGAGGCTTGGCAAAAGAAGACAACAAAGTGTCGAAGGATTCTGTTGGAGGGTGCGAAGGATCACATTGTATCCATCCTGCATGGAAAGGCTTCTCCATACTTGATGTGGAAAGTGTTGACAGATTTATTCCAAAGCAAGAGTGACTAGAGGAAGTTGGCGCTCAAGGATAAACTCAGAAACATTAAGTGTGAGAAAGGAGACATTATGCCCAAGTATCTCACGAATTTCACCCAATGCCAGGATGAGCTGGGAAGTGTGGGGGTGACTGTCGATGATGAGGACTTGGTGAGCTTGGCTCTCCTTGGTCTTCCGAAGAGTTGGAATTCCTATCAGGACTCTGTCAATGGTAGGGAGAAATTGCCAGGATGGGAGAGACTTTGGTCTGGTCTTGTGCAAGAGGATATTAGGCGAAATACCAGGGATGGATCTTCATCAAAGGCATCTCATGAAGAAAATTGCACTTTCGCTGCCAAAGAAAAGAAGGGGAAGAACAAGAAAGCTTCTAATTCTAGTGTGAAAGGCAAGAAGCAGGACATGCTTTCACTGTCACCAGCATGGACAATATACCACAAATTGTCCGCAGAAGAAGAAAAATAAGCAAGATGCTAGATTTGCAGCAGGAGGGGCCTTAGCCTCGCAGTTTGAGCTAGAATTTTCGTTGATCACATGCTTGGTATCAAGTGTGATGGGATCAGTATGGTTCTTGGATAGTGGTGCGTCTTTTCACATGACAGGAGATCGAGATTTGTTTTTTGATCTGGATGAGAAAGATCTTGGAGTGCA